>VXAA01002551.1:33835-132618 GCA_013399115.1 Anseranas semipalmata | reverse complement strand
GGGGGCAGGTGACACATGGGGAGCGGGCAGCGTGCCGGGTGGAGGGGAGGTGTGTGAGCAGGGGGGGTGCTGGGACGGGAGGCAGGGTCTAGGGGGGCTGCTCTGGGGGGCACCGTGTGGGGGAACGCGTCCCTGGGTGGCACGGAGCTTCCCGGAGCCAGGGGACGGGGCCTCGGCTGGGGCAGGGCATGGGGAAGGGGAGCGCGTTTCCCCCAGCGGAGCAGCTCCTGGGGGGATCTGCCAGGGCTGGGGTTTCTTCTCCCGGATGGGAGGCTTGGGCTGTGTCTTCTGACCTGTAGCTTGGGGTTCGGGTATGGCCGGGATTGATGGGAGCGTGCCAGCCTCCGAGCCCAGAGCGTGCTGTGCGTACCCGTAAACCCAGGGGACCCAGCCAGCTTCTCTCGCCCTTGTGTAGCCACGTGTTATCATAGACTGAGAATCTGCTGCTGCTTCCCATCCCTGCTGACACAGTGTCTGACACCAGTAACAGTGGTTGTTTATGTGGGAGAGTGGCATGGAGGAAGTACTTGGATGTTTAGCTCTCGAGATAAGTGTCTAGCCCTGTGGGAAGAGGAGGTCCTTTTGCTTTTTACCATCACTCTGCTCAGCCCTCTCTTCTGGACCGAACGAACGTGATCAGGTCACTTCTGAGTGTCTGGTGGACCTGCATGTTGAAAAAGTTTAGTAAAAGCTCAGCTTCTCAATTTACAGTTCATTTTAACCTGTGTGTCTCTATCTGGCTGGGTCCTGAGCAGCAGCAGAATAATATCCTTCCCGGGCTCTGCTCTGACAGCCAAGCTGTTGCTGTTGTCTTCCAAGAAGTGCTGTCTTTTTAATGAGCTTCTAGCAAGAAACACGCCTGTTAGTTGTTACTGCTTAGATTTTTTTTGTTAATTACTTAAACTGGCACAGCGGGCTGAGATAACTTCTTAATCATCTGTGTGGGTCAGTACTGCGGTACTTCAGTGATGGTCTAATCAGTTTTTACACCTGTTTCTAGTCTTAGACATAGGAGCTTGATGAGTTTCCAGTCACCTTGATGGGAGTTGGCACTCTTTTGTCACAGTCTTAAAAATAACCCTGACCAGAGTGACTTAAGATTGGTGTGGGATAGGGGGAGATTTAGGTCAAGTGGCAGAGCCCCTTGTTCGGGAAGAAACCTTGCTCCTCGTTTGCTTGAGGGGTCGATCAGGGCTTCCCTGCAGCTGGGGCTCAGGCACAAGACAAACTGGTGATGGCGGGTCGCACGCAGGAGGTGACGCCAAGGCCCGTTTACGCCGGCACTTTCTGCTCCGCGGTTCTTGCGACCGGCAGCCGAGCTGGCGGCGAGAGCTTCGCCAGGGGAGACCGCAGAGCCCCTTCCCGCGGTCCCGTTGGGAGGCTCCCGTGCGAGGCCGAGCCCAGCGGCTTCTCTCCCTTTGTTAGCGAAGCTGGCAAAACGTGGAGGCTGGTGTTGCTGAAGGCCGGGAGAGAGAGCTCTGCCTCAGCCCCCCTGCCCGGGCTGCGAGCTGTTAGCTGCTTGCCCCGAAAGGAGGAAATCGCCCAGCAAAGTTCCCTGCCTTAGGAGAAACGTTGTAACACTAATCAGCTTTTAATTACACAGATCGGTTTCTCTATGGTTAGCAACAGTTTTCTTGTTCAGGGAGCGGAAGGGCTCGCACAGCAGAGCAGGTATTTCCTTCGTAACGCTGGAAAATCTGCAGCATCGCATACCTATGAAATGAGGGGGTTTAGCCGTGTGAGTTTTTTCGTGGAACTAGTGTTTTTTTTTTAAACACGATTTGCATATCTTGGGAGAAAGTTCATGATTGCAGTGGGAGCTTCTTGGAAAAGCTCCTGGCTATATTTATAGCGGCTGTGCGCTGAGGGGCTCTCTGTTGCTCTCCAGTGTCCGCTTTTATTTTTAAAACACGGTTGATTGCTTCTAGGTGAAGTATCTCGAGGCTGCTGGTGAAAAAGCAGATTTGCAGCCTCCTTGTTGTGTGACAGGCTTTGAAATGGGCAGAACGGCTGGCTGCTGGTTTTTGGAGCTGTTCCCTCTCTGCCCACCTTGGGTTTCTCCTTGGACGGAAACTTCAGCGAGCTCTTAACATCAGCCAGGGAAAACCGTTCATGCGGATGCAAATACCGTTTTCCCCCGAGGCTGCCCTTCTTGCTCCTGAATGAGCTCCATGAATAGAGAACGCAACAAATTTGTACCGTACCTGCGGCTTTGAAGTTGGGCCCTTCCTAATAAACTCCTCTGACGCTTCCAGCTCTCTGCGCGAACCCGCGTGCTGATATGCAGATGGCGATACGAGGTCGAACCGTGCGGCAGCGACCGTGGGCGGGAGGACGTACCGCGGCAGGCGTTAGCTGCGCTCGGTGGGGAGCACAGCAGCGAAACCTGCCCCCGAAACTGGGTGACTGTGCGTGCTGGCGGGGCTCTTCTGCCGTGGGTGCGTGCCTGGCAGGCTGAAGGCCAGTGCTGGGTGCTCCTGTGCTTGTGGTGGCTTCGAGGGGTTGCCCGCAGGGCCGAGGGCGAGACGCTGAAGGGTTTGTCCTGTGTGCTGCTGGTGCCAAAGCACCCGTGTCAGCGGTGCTCCCACGTGAGTCGTTTGACATCCAAGGTGTTATCAAACCCAGTTTAGGAGCAGGTTTTATGTGTGTGGGAGACGCTTGTTGCTTAGCAGGTGGAGGTGTTTTCCCTCTGTTGCAGATCCTACACGTCAGCCCGGAGCACTTCTTGTCTCCCGCGCTGTGGTCGGGGCGTTAAGCTCTGGAGCCTCCCCGGTCGGGTGGCTTTGTTCGGACACTCGTGCGTGGCTGCTGCCCGCGAGGAATCCACGTGTCTGTGTCGCTCCTCTCCCTCAGGAGGAGCAGGCTTCGTGCTCCTGCCCGGCACTAATAATCGCCCTGCCATTGCCCGGCTGGGGACTCGCCACAGGGGCCTCAGGTGGCCTCCGGTGCCAGCAGGAGGGGAGATGTGGGGCACACAAGGGGGCTCGCCGCTTCTGAGCATTTCGGGACACCCCAATGACGAGAGCGGGTTCTCCCAGGCTGCCGCTGAGGTCCACGCTCTGCTCCATTGCCGGGCCTAGTGTGTGCGCCCTGTGTGCGCTCCCCGGCCTGGTTACGTTCGCAGCAGCACTGAAATGCTCGTCAGCGCTCCTCGGCGCTGCTGCACGGGGCTCTGAGCAGTGAGGGAAGCATAGGCATGCCCTGAAACCTGCAAATGGCAGTCGGGGCCCGAACAGGTGCTACCAATGAGGGGAATTAGGGTATAACAGGTGGTTTGGATGAAGGGGGTCATCCCAGTTCGGATTTTCCTCTTTTGAGCAGTTGGGAGTGCTTCACTTGGGGGGGAAAAAAAGAAAAGAACTGGAGACGGGAAGCGGTGAAGCAGCTGCTCGCGGTGCCTGGTCCGGTGCCGTCTCCTCCTGCTCGTCCCTCTCCGGTTTCCTGGGGGGGCCACGGCAGCAGAGCAGCCCCGCACCCGGCCCTGCTCTGCTGGGTGCTGCTCGAGCACGGCTGCGGTCCCCTTTCGCTCGCTCCCGATTGATGCAGCTCCCGCGCCTTAGGAGCGCTGCTACCGATTTTCTGAATCGATGTTTTTATCCTGCCCTGTCCTGGCTGCCGTGGCTACGTTCAGAACTATGGATTGCTTTCCTCGCAACTTAGGCGTTTCGAGTTCTGCTTTGAGGAATAGCGATCTGCTTTTCCGTGAGGTATGTGCCTCTGGCCTGAAATAAGAGTTCGCAGTGCAGATACAGCTATTGCTCCTTGACTAGTATGATTTTCTGATTTTCTTTGTTTTGTGGAAGTTTTAATATGATTTTCCAGAGGTTTTCATGCTTTAATGTTAAAAACATTGTAGTGTGTTGCACACATGCACTTTGCCTTCCTGTGCTTGAAGCTTTCTGGACTTAACCCAACCTTTCTCTTCAGTTTTTTTAGAGGTAACTAGACCGTGCTAATCTTATTTTTGTCACTAGCTGTGATTTAAAGCAGGTCTGTGTACAGCCCCTCGTCGAATCCGTGGAGACTTCCCATTTGTCTCAAATAAACTGATTTACCTGAGAATCCTTTTGCTTTTGATGCAGGCTGGGGGGACCTGATCCTCTGGACTACGTTAGCATGTACAGAAACGTGGGCAACCCAGCACTGAACGTTCCTGAGCACTGGCACTACGTCAGCTTCGGGTTAAGTGACTTGTATGGAGACAACAGAGTGCATGAGTAAGTATCGCCCGAGTTCTGTTGCTGTGTGTTGTGCTTTGTCTTGCATTGTGGGGAGCGCAGGTAAAACCCTGCCCTGCTGTTTATATTATTCAGACAGCTGTTTTCTGTGGAGAATACCCTAGCCCTGGTCTCGCTAAGGGGTGATGTGTGTCTGTTCTTGGATGTAGAAGAGTAATGTGTTCCCTTCTTCAGGCTTTTGCAATATATTCCCTTGTTAGTGTTATAAGTTGAGTGATTTCTGTGTTGTTGTTTTTTTAACTCCCAAGGAAACTTTTTTTAACCAAATATCTCGTGTTTTTCACTCTTGGTAGTCTGCTATGATCATATGCTTAAATGCTGACCCCTCCCTGTGCGCGTTAAATGCCTTCCTCTGGAAAACCGCTGTCAGGGCATTTTTCCTGTTGCTGGCGCAGCAGCGTTACTGTCAGCAAGGGGACTGCCACCCCCGTGGCTGCTGTATGAAGTGTGAGTCTGTCGTAACAGAAGTATAAGATAATCGTTTGACTTTCTTCTCTCCAATAATTAACTGATAATTTTAGATTGTTGGACAGTCTTTAGCAGGTGTTTTGTGTTAGATGGGGCAAGTAGCATGTTCTAATCTTATTCTTGTCTTTCACTGACTTTGCTCGCTAACTACAGGTAAAGTGAGCAGTAGTCACCAAGCTTTCGCAGTCTTGGGGCTGTGAACATGGATCTTTTAACCAGCCAGAAATGGCAGAAGGTTTCTACTGTTGCTGTTTAGTGAAACTGTCTTGTGCTGTTTCATAGTTGCAAGCTAAATAACCATGATGAATGGTGCAGCAGAAGCCCTGTTTTGTTCATCCAAGCTTTTCCTCTTCTGTTTGTCTTGGTTGAGTTTCAGCCAGCAGTTTTTTTTCTTAACCCAGGTGCTTCTCTTGCAACAGCAGCAGTCGAGCAGTTTCTTTAACCTTACCCATGTCTTCAAGGCAGTTTCTTCTGTTTGTGGATACAGAATTGTTTTTCAGAAGTCAAGTCTCTTTTAAGACCTGAGTTTACACAGAAACCTAGTGTCACTGGGACCTGCCTGGGGCGTTTTGACCAACACATCTGGCAACAAACCCCATGCATTAGTTGCTGGGGCAGAGAAAGGGTAGGGCAGATGAAAGGTGAAAGAAATGAAGAAGTTAAATGTTTCCTTCTCTTGCTTTCACAAGAGACCTGGCTGTGGACATGCAGGCCTTCACATGATGCCTTTGTTCTCAAATCATGAGATTTCATCTTTGCCACTGAAAATCTGAGGTTGCCAAGATTAGGCAACCTGTGTTTTCCAGCCTCATTCTACTGGAAGTTAATTTTGGAGGGAGGGAGTGCTGTGCTGACTTCCTGGTTTTGGTGGCTTGTCAGCCTGAGGCTTTCTCCCGGTGAGAGCATTCTCTTCAATCAGACTCGTTCCTGGTGGCTTTGGGAGAGAGCAGTGAGAGGACGTGGGGGTCTCAGCTGAAGGGGTGAGGAATGGCTTAATGTGCTTTTATGAATGAGTGAAACTATCACACAGGTATGTCACGTCCTTAAACAGCCTCCTGGAACGCAACCACCTAACTCTTCATGCCGTCATATCATTCGGTCTGGAAACTTGGGCTGAGATAGTGGGATCTGCCTTTTGCTGGCTGCAGTGCCCAGGAATTAAAAATAAATAAATTTCTAGCCATAGGCAGCAGGCGATTTCCGAGGCCGGCAGAAGGAAGCAGAAGCACCGCCTGCTCGGGGAGGTGGGAGCCCCGAGCTGCTGTGCTTCTCTCCCCGCTTTGGCAGGAGCCTCTCGAGCGCGGGACCGTTCGATCTGTCAGTGGTTTCTGTGCGCGTGCGTGCGTTTCCATTCTCTGTGTGGGCTGCAGCAGCGTTCCCGGGCTCTGGAGCAAGCATCCCCGTGTCACTCGCCTGCGAGGTTCAGCTGGCTGCAGTTTGTCACCTTTATTTTAGCCTCGCTCTTGGAGCTGCAAAGCTTAATATTGCGTGTGCTGTCAAGAAGGCTTTATCACAAATAGTGATAGCTACATTCTCCGGGAGGGAATATAACAAAGCCCGTGTTTAAGACAGCGGGTTTTGGTCTCGAGTTTGGAATTCTGCTGTCCCAGGTAAAGCATCCTGCGGGACGGCTGGCAGGAGAGCGGGGTGACAGGGGCAGTGTTTAAATCTCTGGAAGATTTCCTTTAAAGCTGGTGTGGCACTGAACTCTGCTCAGCTGCACTGGCCTCTGGAGATAGCTGCTGGTTTGTGGCTTTTTGTTTGTTTCCAAATTCTCCCTGCAAAGAGTGCAGAGCTGGACCTGCTCGTGACAGCCAGCAAGGCTGCGGCGACAGAGACGCGTCTCCATAACCTTGCTGCCTCCCCTCCTTCGGGAGCGGAGAGGTAGTACGCTGCCAAGGGCCCTTCTGATCACCCCACTTGACTTTGGGTAACACATGGCTTATTTCTCGGGGACCTCTTCTGGTGATACAGGACAACCTAGACCAATTATAATGCAGTATTAAATGAAAAGGACTTTTTGATGATTTTATTTGAGTGAACCAGGGCCCCTATATTTTTATTTATAATAGGATAGCAAACAGATGTAGCACGTAACATGAAAATGTTGACTTTAATTTATATTTTTTAATAAGAACCTGAGAAGTCTGAAGTGGAGCTCTCCCTGTGCCTCCTTGTTGACAGATTTATTTTCAGTTAAAACAGCACTATTTCCTGCTCTGCTTAAATACCAGCTATGCTCTGCTTACAGAACTGGTCTGTTCTTAAGAGTCCGCGGGATAACATGGAAGAAATCTAAAAATTTCAAACGGGGAAACCTTTTTCATTTCAAAACACTCCGTGTTTCATGGTCTAATGGCAACCATGACACCAGCTGCGCTGGGCTGATCGCTCTCAAAATCCTCGGTCATGACGTCATGACAGCGTTAGGGAACCGCAGGCCTTTCAGCGGGATTTCACGCCAAGCTGCTCGCATGGCAATAAGTCTCCAGTCGAGCATGCTGCACAACTTGAGTGGCAGCAGAAGTCCTTCCAGGATGCTTTGGCAAGTTATTGCCCATTTTTAACTTTTTCTAGCTACTTTAAAGTCCGAGTGGATGTGTAACTACGTGAACTTAGCAGTAAGTGCGTGGAAAACGGGAATCGTGATGAGATAGGATTCCTGAAAACCTCGGGTAGTCTTATTTGTATTGAAATTGCAAGGCTGTAATTCAGAGCCACAATAGAAGGCAAAGCTTAAATTATGGCTAGGGTAAGAGATAAGATTTGTACTTGAGGCCTTCCCACATCCCCAGAAGAAACATGCCAACTGTGTTTTGATGTTTAGCCTTTATGTCAATGCCAATAACTGGGTTTCCCGATCTACACAAACTTCATATTGACGAGGTTGGTTTTTTCTCCTTCTTGCCCGGCAGCTTGCCAGGAGCCTAAGCGCAGCATGCCGTTTGCAAAAAGCCGAACAGATCGCAGCTGCCCCGGTCTCCGATACAGACGCGCGGTGCCACCCGCCGAGACGGCAGGTTCCAGCGTGCCCTGGTCCCTTTGATTTGCGCTGCTTGCGTTTGGATCGGGAGGGAGCGGTGCATGCCGGGATCACGCGTTGCCTCTGTGGGTGGTGCCTCCCCATAAAGGTGAGGGTAAGCACGAGCCTTTCAAGATCCCCCGTCCAGCTTGTGTTCCGCTGGCTTGTATAGATCCTCTGAATGACCTTAACTTGTAAAAGGGCGAGGATGCTTGTTAGAGCTGGGAGCAAGAAAAAGGAGCGCAAAACTGGATCAGGTAACAAATGCAAGGCTTGCAGAGGGGTGGATGTTTTCTGGAAGGCTTTTTCCGAGCATGAAAGGAGTTTGAAAAGAGTATTTAGAAAATAGCCTGGAAGTTGGAACGAGTGCTCTCTTTCTTTTGAGTGCGTGCTGGCTTCTCTTTTGAGCCTGCATGAATGTAGGATGGAGTGGTGCTGACAGCTGTCACTTTAGTGGCCTCTTAGTTCTGTAGCCTTTCATAAATTTAAAAGCTCGCTGCCCTCAGCTTGCCAGCCTTTAGCCTTAAATTTTGGTATTTAATGGCTCCCTAAGTGCTTTATAAACCACATGCCTAAAGCACCACTGAAATATTACACCAAACTCCAAAATGACAGTGAACTCTTTTTAAATGGTGGGGACGACTCTGCCCTTCTTTGTTTTCACCAAAATGCGATAAAACAAAGGGCCTTTAAGAAGACAGTAAATTAGAGGCGGGTGGCGGTGGTCGTTATGGATCGATATTTCAGAGAAGATTTTGGAACAACACAGCATATCTTAAGTGGAGAATCAGTTTAGTTTGGGAGTCAAGCATGAAATTCCAGGAAAATTATTAAAAATGCGAAGTTTTCTTCCATCTTTTGTGGCATTGAGTTTCTTACCAGCGTGGGATTGAAGCATGCTGGACGCAGAGGAACCTGAGGATGACTTTTGAAATAATAGCATAGAGGTGCGAGCCCTCCCCTCCTCAACCTCGCCTTGCTTCCCTAGGCTGTTGGCTCTGAAGGCAGATGACACCTGCTGCCACTTCAGTGTTTGGAATAGGCAGTGAGGGTGAGTTTTGGGGACAGATCTTCAAGTTGAGGACCTTCTGGGTACTGATGCTGGAGAGCAAAGCATCTGCCCCTGCTAAAGGGAATGGCGTGGAAACAGACATTGGTAAGCCTCAGTTTAGGAAGGAGGTACAAGAGCTAAGGCTGGAGGAGAGGGAGTCCAAGATGAACTCTGAACCCTCCTTTTCTTCCTGGTTCTGTTGGTCTAGCAGAGACTGACCCCAAAGGTAATGCTTATTTTTCTGATCAGTCTTCTTTCTGAGACAGAGGGCAGGGGAAGGTTCATGGCAGGGTGGGAAGGGAGAGGGGATGCAGGATTAGGGAGATCTGTGACCAGGAAAAAGTATTTCCTTTTAGTGGTAGCTTCCATGGGACATCATCGGGGTTGAAATGAGTAGTTCGAGCTGCAGGGGTCAATGAGATCCATTTTTTGATGAATTTGCGCTTGGATTTCTTCCATGCCTACAAAGATACGAGCTAGACTGAGGTTTTTCCAAAATTAAGGTACTTGTAACAGCTTTCTCCTGCGTGGATTCTCTGGTGTCTAGAAATACAGTTGTGCTTCCACTGGCGCCTGCCGGAGGCACCTGTAGATCCATCTCTTCTGACTGTTTCTGCCTACTTCGTAGAAATGTGGAGGTTTGGGGAAGAGCATTGCTGAATTTGACCAACGAGTTCATAAACTCTGGGGACGTTTTACAGACCCACAAGTGGGATCACGTAATATTCAATTCCACGTTTCCCAGGTGAAAACCAGTTAAACCAAGCGTCGTGCCTGTTCACGCGCCCCGTTGGCGGTGTCCCTCCGGCTGGGGCAGCGCCCCAGGGCTTGTGTTCCTCCGCTGGAGGCAGACCTCCCTTGAAGCTGTGGTCACCGTGGGGAAACCTTTTTTTCCCTCCTCCCAGGCAGAGTGCACTTGGCTTCCAAATGTCGTTTGCTGGAGGTAGTTAGCACCGTTAATAATGCGAAAGATGTAGGCCACCTACGGAGAGGTCTGCTTTGTGCCGCGGTGCGTGCGGAGCTCGTGGGACCGGAGCACGCTTGAACTGTGCTAGATTTGGAAACCTTTTTTTGAAGCATTGAAGGAAATTCGTTTAACGTTTACAGTAAAGTAGTTGAATTTACTAGAAGGACTGTTTTCAATAAAAAAGGAAAAGATTGGGTGCAATTTTACAGCCGAGCGTTGCTGAAAGCAAGGCCGGCTTCCTGTTCAGTAGCGCATCTGCGTGTGCATCCTGGTGAGAGGAGCCTCTGCTGCCACGCAGGGGAGGGGGCCCGCTTCAAACCGGGCGATCCCTGTTCTCCAGCAGAACCGCATCTGTGGTCCCGGCGTCTGGGAGGAGAGCTGGCCCGGGACGGGGCTCCCTCACCCTCGTCTCATGGCTGGGTTAGCGCTGAATGACGCGGGACGGCTCGCACGCGCTGCCGGGACGAGCAGTGGCTGGGGATCAGACCTGGGTCTTCCTGAGAAAGATTGGTTCATTTGATAAAGATCAGTTTAGGATGTTCTAGAAAGCAATAATTAAAAGATAGGGTTGCTTTTTTTCTCGGTGGGACATGAAGGTAAAAGCATTTCTTGAGCTGTGTGGCAGCTCCAGCTGTGAGATCAAAGGAAGGCTGACCTTTTTTTTTATCCTTTTGCTTGCTGGAATAATGATACTAACAAAATGGATGTTTAAAGAGAAGCATCTGAATGCTGTTGCTCAGACCTAATCCCTTTTTCTCCTCAGCGCAGACTTAACATTGGGAACATGCCTTGCAAACCAGTGCAGTGCTAGGATAGTCTGTGTGCTTGGTGGGACAGTGGTTACCAACTACCAGATCGGTTTTCGAATTTGAGCTATCGGTATTTCTCCCCACTAAGCTGCAAACCCCACCGTGATTACTAAACTCGTCTGCCTCTCTACTGTCATCTCAATTTTGAATCGAGGCCCAATAGGCAGTGACACCAGGCTAACAAAAGAGGGCTGTAAATCTTTGGTGGTCTCCATTCACATGGTATTCCCTTCCCTGGACAAAGGGGTGGCTGGGGCTCCGGGTGCCACGCTGCCTCCAGGGATGGTAAACAAGGAGTGGATGTCTTGGGGGAGGCATTTGTGATCAGTTGACAAAGCTGATTTGGGTAGATGGGATGCCACCTGACAAAGAGGCCTGAGGTTTAAAGAAAGATTCTGCTGGGGCTCTTAAGAACAAAAAGCAAAAAAGAAAAAGGCCAGAAAACTATTTTTTGCGGGATGTAACCAGGGTGGGAGGAGGTGAAGGGGGACTCGGCCATTCTTGAGGAGCTCTGATTTAAGCCCAGAGGGTAGAAACAAGGGAAGGAGGGAAGGGCGCACAGATGGCTCATTGTTTTGTCTAGCTCGGCATTCTTGCACTGCCGAAGTGAAGGGCAATCGTTTTAAAATCCTTTTTTGCAAAGGGAGCTGTTTGCTTTTCAGCTATCGCTCGTCCCTGAAGATGCGAACAGTTAGCCAGAGGGGCCGGGCTTCGCCACCCGTTTGCGTCGCAGGGTCAGAGCTCCAGCCCAGGGCGGTGAGGCATCGCCCGCAGGGCACCGGGGACAGCACGGGAGCAAGGGGACGCGCTCGGAGGGGCTGGCACGGAGCGGCGTCTGCCCCGGGGAGCTCTGCCCAGCCACTGAAACGCGGCATAAACCTGGCACCTACCTGACCTGCACAGGCAGCCGATGTGCAACGCGGCTTTCTTACAGCCTTTAATTTATTTATTTATTTGTAGCAGATGATCCATTAGTACAAAGAAATATTCTGCCATTTCTATACTATTATTCGTTCTACTGGTGCAGCTCCTTCCACCGCCTCCCCTGTGGATTGTGGCCTTTCTGGAGCAGGGGCCTTTTTTGGCATAGTCGACAAAAATAAACCATAAAGGCTGCTGCTGTTATGAATAAGGCTCAACAGGGGAATTTTACCAGTAGAACTACAGCAATATAATTATACTGGTAGACTAGTTACAGTAAATTTCCTCATGAAGACAAGCCTTAAGTTGACATTTCCTAGCTAAGTTGAATCCATATGTATAACTTTATTATGCAAAAATAATGTGTCTCTGGGCCTTGAATTCTTTTTTACCCAGAAGAGTTGAGCAGAAAAGCAAAGAAGTTAGTGTTCAAAGATGGATGGAGGATTTTCGGTAACAGAACGGCTGCGATGAGTTGTATGCTGAACTCTGTTTTACCAAGTAGATTATTCCTTGGAAAGTGATCAGGAGCTTTCTTTCCCTAGAATTATGGCTCAGCCCCCCAAGGGGCCTTTCCCTACCTGTTGAGTTGGTTAAAACTTCTTGTGGTGCTCATCAGCATATTTCTGAATGCACCCTTTGCAATGAAAAATGACTAGATAACAGCTCAGCGAGTGGAGAGGTATCATCTTGATTTCTGCAGCTAATGAAGTGAGAGATTGGGGATTGAATCCCAGATCCAATAGGGATACACAGGTGTCTGAACTCTAGTTGAAATCTGGAGTTCCGGCTCCTCAAAGCTCCTAAATACCTCTTGTGCCTTGAGCTCATTTATTGCGCAGCTGAGAATTTTGTCAGTGTCCTAAAAATGTGGTAAAGGGTCTGCTGAAGTTGTTTCCTGCATTTTTCTTTTTACCTATGCTCTTTAGCCAGCGGGTAAGTAATGGGAGACACCAGTGTTTATGTTCTACATGACCTGTTGGAGCCTGAGACTTTTAGGCAATACTGAAAACAACTAGCTGTAGCTGTCAGCGGAGCCTCTAGCTTTGGGTTTTTCTCTTGTTCTTTCCCCTCTGCCATACTGCTTTTGAAAGCCGCCTTTGTTATGTGAATGGATTCCTCCCAGCAGCTGCAGGACTTTCGCAGGGCGAGCTAGGAAGGAGCCAGCAGCCCCTGCGAGGAAGGTGGGTGCCCTTTCCCCAGCTGCTCACCAAGCACAGCGCTGCTGTCCTTCCCCACCACGCTGGCCCCAACTGGCCCTTTGCTTACGTCCTCTCGGCTGGCAAGATTGCAGCCGAGCCCTTTAGGTGAAGTTTTTGAGATATTTGAAGGTTTTTCTTCACTAGCTGTTCTTTCCAGATCCTTTCAGTGGACATAACGATGATGCAGCTCCGCTGCAGTGTGGCCGTGCTTGCAGTGTGCTGCAGGCAGGGGCTGGGAACCTGCTCGCGGGGACACCTTGGCCAGAGCATGTGGGTGCTCAGATGGGTAGGGATGGGCTCTGCTAGGCGGGAGGCCGGGGTGGCTCCCTGGAGAAAACTGAGCCCTCAAGCTAAAAAGCATGGCCAGTCCTCCAGTCGCTTGGTTTCATGTAGATATTTGTTTGAATACGCGTTTTGGGAAACATAAGGTTGAAATGATTTGGTCTTGTCAGTTTGATCATGACTGTAGTAGGAGATCAAACCATTGCCCACTGGTGTAGCTACATCTTTGCACCATAAAACAGAGAAAAAAAGAAAACTGCCCTCACGTGGACATCTTTTTGCTGGGGTAAAGGGTGACGTATTCCATGCAGCCTCCTGTTTCATATTTTGGTGTCTTACTCATTTCCCACTTTCAGTATCTGTCCATGCTGTGCAGAATGTGGAGTTAATTTTCCAGCTTTTCTGTGACCTTTACAGCCGGAATATACAGGCATTTGCTATATGGTGTGTGTCACATTACCGTCTGAAGTGGGGAAATAGCGTTACTATACATCTGAGAATCACATTCCTAAGTAACTTGTTGAGGATGACGGGATGTTTGTAGTAGGCAAGGGATTCAAACAGATCACCCGGGTGCTGTTTTAGGACTGTAAGAGTATTCTGCAGCTTCTCGACTTAGTGTTAATAACGAAGCAGATCTCTTTGGCACTGACAGGCCCTTACAGCCTTTTGCCCTTAATCTACGTGGATGCTATTCATACATGTACAACTGTATGCCAGCACTCTCCAGAACGAGAGGATAATGCTTCCAAGCCTCTAGAGCTCAAAGGGATTAACCTCCAGCAGCTAAGCAGGATCCTATCCTTCTTCCAGATGCTGCTACTTTCGTGGTATGGACAGCTGAACCTCAAAGAAGCAACCCCTAAATTGCCTTAATTTGCAGCCCAGCACATTCAAGTGACCTGAAAACTGATGGTGGTTTACTTTAACATGCTGGGCTGGAGACAGCACAGTTCTGGAGCTGGTTCACACGTGGGTGGGCAGGAGCTGAGTACAGCAACCACGTCTGTCAAAACGAGTTTAACTTGTGTGTTTGTGAATTATCAGCTGTGTCCTGCCAGCTCAGTTTTGGACACTACTAGCAGTAAAAGTTCATACCTGTGTTCTTGGCCATAATGCTTTGTAGGATCACCTGCTGCTTGTATCTAAAGCCACCGAAAAACCTTACTGTGTTGTTGTGTGATTCAAGTGCCACTGTCACGTGAGACAGTTGTGACTGCGGAATTAGGTGTAATGTTGACTTGATGCCATGGTCTGAAGGTTAATGGGAAAAATCTGGTGTAGCAATATTCATTGTTTGCAGAAACTGGTTTAAAAAAAAATAGGAAAAAGAATCTTCAGACTTCAGGGGCAAGATTGTTACCAGCTGAGTTTTGAATAAGCTGAATAGTAAAATGTGTGGAAGCAGTGTTGTGTATGTGTGAGCAAAACTGAAACTGAAGTATTTTCTTCCCCCTCTTCTCCGTAATATCATCGCTGAATGGTGGGTCAGTGAAGCAGAGCCTGTTTTCCTACTGACCAGTAGCAAAGCAATTCAGATTTCATTCGGATCTATCTGACTGCAAGTTTTCTGCGTGGATCCTACATGAGTATTTCAGAAAGCTGAGAAACCTGCCCTCAAAGAGCTGCAGAGGAAGTGCCTGGATTGGATTTAGATGTTGGAATAATTCTCTAAAAACAATTTCTGTTGCTGTTTCTAGGAAGGTTTTCCCTTCGGTTGATGGCAACCACGTTTGATGCGACACGCTGCAAGAGCGATCTCTAGGCAGCAGCTTTGGGCATAGCCACAGATGGATGTCTCGAGCGCTGTGTGTCACTCGCTGTCTGACCCTGATTTTGCTTTAACAGAAATCTTTGCGCATGTCTTCTCTTTGCATTCGTATTTCCCCTGCTTGTGTGTGAAGCATTTTCTTAAAACAGGGTGGAAAGGAGTCCGGTAAGACTTTCTGTGCGCAGGTTCGGGGCAGTGAGAGCTCGTGGAATTTCCTGTCGAGCTATGAAGAGATAACCATCTGACGGCCAGATAACCATTCCCTGCTTTTGTCAGATGTTTTTGTGTATTTCTTCAAAATTGATGCTTTTTTCAATGCCAGGAGACAATCCAGGAGATTATGCAAGTAAGCAGGTGCGTTTTAGCTGAAATAACTTTTCTGGATAGCTTTTAAGCCTTTCATGTAGGGGGGCTGCTGCACCTATTTTCATACGAAATTTCTTTACAGAAGCGTCTCAGCATGCCATCAAGGCTCTCAAATACAACTTTTACATTGTTTGACAGCTGCACTAAAAACAACCATTTCCTGTTAGGCAAGATGCTGGAAGTACTAGGTAGGGTTTTTTTTTTTTTTTTTTTTTTTTTCCCTTAACTTCTGGAATCTGCGAGTGATTTGCTTGTAGTGGTAGGACATTGTGTAAGGCGCCTGGAGTCTGAATGCAGAAGACTGACTGAGTAAACTCGTTTGGGGCACACCAGCTGGTGCCCAACATCCTGCCCTGGAGATGGAGACAGTGAGGTGTTGAACTCGATGGCTCTGGCAGCCTGTTCAGGGCTTTTCCTTGGTTTTTAGAGAGGAGACCACCCCTTGTGTAACCTGTTTGCAACCAGATGTGAGCAGTGAAAGGGAAATGGCACATACCTCCACTTTTCTCAGGGAGCACCTGTGAAGTCAGACAGGTCAGCTCGCTTGTCAGACGTTAAGTTCCCCAATGCTTTTTGCTATGGCCATCCTCCGTGTGGCTAATGGTAATATCCTCACTAGCTAACGGAGAATCCCCTGGATGGTTACTGGCTGTGCAGTGTTCAAACACGAGTGAAAGCTGGGCCTTGAAGTACTTTGGTCTCGCCAGGCGGAGTCGTGGCCCTGCCTGTCAGCTTGGGTTTAACCAACTTCTCAAGCTAATCGGGTGTCCTGGTGCTAGTGCTGAAAGCTATGGATTAACAATTACTGGGACTTCTTTTCTGAGGCAGAATTAAGGCTGCCTTATGATGGAAATAACAGCAGCTCTTACTGATGCCAGAGTTAGAAACGTAGCGATATTGTGTTTCTGCAGCCTTCAAAACAGCATCGGAGCGGCTCACAAGCCGCAGAGCAGGAAGCTTTGTCTCTGTAGAAGACACGAAGAAATGCAATTAAGGAGTCGAAGCAAAAGGCAGCGTACGTGATTTCACAAAAGCAGCAGCGACGGAGCTGAAAACTGAAGCTGGGATAAGTCGGTGTGGTGCACCACGAGCCTGCCCTTGCTGTTTTTCCAGAGGAAACCCATTTTATATTGCTGTAGTTGCTGGTAGTGGAGCTGCAACTTCTGAAGGTGCAGTCCTAACTATTCTCCAATACCCTGAAAGAGCGTTCTTGTTGTTCCCTGGCTGAAATAAATGTAGTGAATGAAGGGCCAGCATTTCCCTACATAAAATCCCATTTTCAGGGATTGGTACATCTAATATATTTACATACACATACTCTTAAACTCTCAAAAAATAAACACCTAGTACACTCTGCTCCTTGTCCAGTGCTGCGGAGCTTTTAGCAGCAGAGTTTCAGAAATAGTGCCGTTTTGCACAGCAACAAAGCAAATCTTTTCTCGTTCCTTGCAAAAGTGAGAAAGAAAATGCTTTGGCAAATAGCTTTGATTTAAACTGAAAAGCCTTTGGTTTTCAGAGCTGCTTTTAAAGCAAAAGGCTAGTTTGGCTTTTGATCCTCTTAAGCTGGGTTATTTGATGTGAAAAACGCCCTTGGTACTCTGCTGCAGAGGGGAGCAGCCTTTCAGCTCTCTGTGTGTGGCTTCAGGAGAGGGCTGGCAGCGCGCGGAGTGGTGGGGGGCTCGAGGAGGCTCCCGCGCGGCTCTGTAAATAAAGGGGCCTCTATTTCTTTGGATTCTTTTGCTGGAACTAAATATCATGATCAGTGGAACTCTTACCTCGTTAAAGGAACAAGCCAGCCGTCGTCAGACTATGTGCAGTGCTGCAATGTGGTCTGTTCTGCTGAGCTGATTTGCTGAGCAGATAAAGAGTTTTAAACCGAAGAATGGCATGTAATGTATGACCTTGGCTTTCAAATGGTTTGTTTTTATTCATGCGACAAAATAAGGTTTTGATATTAAATATAGGGTTGCATTTGACTTGGCAGATACCAGAGCCTTCCATTACTGCTGTAGCCATAATATAAAACTATCTGATGTGTGCCAGCAGGCATGCAGCAAGCCAAGAATTTCTCCATCGATGTTTGTTTTTGTGAAAACTTACCCAGCTGCTTCAGAATTGGGTTGGCTGCAAAGGTGATGCCCTCTCTTGTTGGAGGGGGCAAAGTAATGGCAGGCAGAACACCCTCCGTGCCGTCTCTTTACGGTTAGCATCTTGAGTGTTTGGGCAAAATAAGGATCCTTTTTTTTCTTAGTGTTTTGGGAGTGTTTAAAAAAAAAAAAAGTTCAATCAAAAGTGCAGAGTTCAGCAGAAACAAGGCATAGACCAAACTATGTGAAACATTCGGATCTGTTAGTACAGAAACTTAATGCTGTGTTGCAACTTTCAGTTTATGTACCTGGGGCTATGCATGGATACAAAACGTGCATTTTGAGGTTCCCTTCTTGCACATGCGCTGCCAGCATGCTGGTTGGGTTGGCACTGTTGTCTTACTGTAGAGCTGAGGCACTTTTGGGCTATTGTGTTGTAACTGTATTGCTGAAGAAATGGTGCGTAAAGCACGTCAGGGTTGAGGTGGTGAACTGAGCTCCAAAGCCTCTGTTCTCTGTTCATGCTGTCATCTCAACTGGTCACCTTCAGATTTAAAAGAAAAAAAAATCNGGGGGGGGGGGAACAAAAGACAAAAAACACCAGAACCCCTCAGAACCAACCCCCCAGTCTCCATCTCCCTTGCTCACAAAGAACCCAACACCAAAGAGAGCTGAAATCTTGCCTCTGGAGAACAAAAAGCATGTAATAAAAAGGTATTATTACCTTCACCATTTACACAAGAGTTGGGGTCAGGCCAACCTGCGAACAGCACGGGTGCTTTGCAACAAGTGCGTAGAGGTGCAGGCAGCACTGAACTTGTGGGATGGATGGGAAAGGCCCTGAGCACAGCTAACTTCCATGTCCTTCCATAGCAGGACTCCTGGATAGCGCTTGTTTTGCAGAATTGTGTGTTCAAAAGCACCACGTGCATCAGGTAGGACGAGTGGGAATTGCTTTTTGGGTTATCCTCACTGCTCTCCATCCTGTTTTCTGTGGGCGCAAGGCTTGTTCAATCTGTATCTTTTGGAACATATATTTTTTTGGAATATTTTTTTTTTTTTTTTTGCTTGTTGGATGCTGGGGACCAGTCTGAAGAGGCTCAGTGACTGGGTTTCTTGGAAGTTTTGTGGAAAGCGGGAGCCTGGAGGAAGGAGCTTAAGTCTGAACATCTGCAAGCCCGCAAGGTGTGATGCTTTCTTTTGGTCGGTTCCTCAGCAGCCTGCGTGTCGCTGAGACACCCCGTGAACGGCAGCGATGTGCCCTGCGGGGAGGAGGCTGCCCTGGGAATCCCGTGTTTCCACGTGGGAGCAGTGGAACGTCTTAGTATGCATTAACTCGTTTTTGGGGAGTCGCGCTTGATGAGGTCCCCCAGTCGGGACAGGCTTCTCGTCTGGGATAGGTGCATCTTTTGTCTTGTTGGTAAGGTTTGAACCAGGTGATCTAGGGGAATGAGCCCAGGAATGAGCCCCTGCTCACTGTCCAGATACAAAGGCAGCCTTTTTACCTTTGTCTGGGATCAGAGCCATTTATTTGGTCTCCCACTCTTATGTGGAGGAGCGGTTCATGCATCTAGCAGTCTTAAGCTTCTTATGGGGCAAATTGAGACCTGAGGCTGGTAGAAAATCCACGATATTGAATTCCTGCTGTAGTCTTGTCTCAACTTCTAGTGATTTCAGGAGTTATTCCTGACTACTTCCTGATTGAAACGAGCATCTGTTAGGAAAGGCAACCTGAGAGTCAGTGGCTGAGCATAAAATTCACTTCATAGATCGTGTAGCTGGATTGAAGGATTTATGGTCAGTTGCTCATTGAGAGAAATTTTATGGCAGCTGTTGAAACTATTTTCGACTTATTTTCAAATATAAGACTTTCTTGGAAGAATGAAAGCAAAAGCTTTGGCAAAAATGCTAACTGAAAATGACTATCCTAATTACGTACTAAAGAATAATATTTCTTTCTGTGGAAGACTTGTCTGAATTAAACAATTTTGTTTTTTAAATCATCACAAGCTTTTAAAGTCACACGTCACAATTTCTTCAAAAACAAATAACCAATCCAAAATTAAATGAGCTCAGATCAAAGGCTTCCTTTATCGACTGATACATTTGAACATCTGTATAATACAGGTGAATTGCTTGTATTTAAAATTTTACTTTAACAAAGCAGTGTCTTTTCAGCAACCAGTGACCATTAACTATTCTAAAACATTTTAAATATAATCTTTAAATACAAATCTCTTACATGCAAATAAGAATTTTCTGAGAATTCACTGCTAACTTAAGAAGTTGAGAATTATAAGCATTGCATGCTGCTGCATTTTTGAGTTTTTTTTATCACGTATGTTTTGATTCTCTAGGGATTTTCTTAACATCTTAGAAGGGAAGTAACCTACTGCTCGTTTACTTATCTTTTATTCTATATATTTTCTAGCAATTCTCTGAGAGGCTCCTTTACTACCATACAAAAAAAATAATGTGAGTAACATTGCCTGTGAGTTTTACCACTTTGCAACCACTGGTGTGTTGCAGGCCAGCGTTGTTCTCCTAACTGCTCATCTTGCTTTACATTTGTTGGAAACCCACCTGAACACTTCTGTTACTCAATAACTTGCTTATGGATCAATATAAAGCACGTGTGGTCTTCTGTTAAACAGTCATTTCTGTTTATGCCCTGAAGCAGGGAGATCTGTGAAGTTCAAAAATAAAACAAAATAAAACCCACAACCTAAACTCTAGCTTAATGCATATAAAAAGTAAGTGTTGTTTCAGAACTCACCTTGAAAGGAGGAAATTCAATAGGGAGCCATCTTTCAAAAATTTTAACTGTGTAAGCTCAGCTTGAAGGCTTTTTGTTAACTTTGATCCTTTTTAAAATTGACCCGTTCATAATGCATTTCAGTTTCTGGTGAATGCTTTTTCCTGGAATCAGTCCTTGAAAACTGCCCACTTTGAAGCATTTTTGTTTCTCCCTCTAAGAAATACTTTTGTTTTTCCTTTGCTAACTGATACGTGAAACTAATAAAACACTACAGGGGTGCTGAATGTACAAAGTACAGCTTTGAATTTATGAGGCTATCACCATCCTGTACCAATCTTTTTGGTAGGCCTGCATGCATGATTGCGGAATACAGGTTTCACTGCACATCCAAATTCCACTCCACGATCCCTGGCTGTCTGGTTATTCAGTAAGCTCTTGCTTTGTTGAAGAACCAAATGTAATTATTTGGTTTGTTGCTTAAAGGTACATTTGTTTCCTGAAAGGCTTTATATGTACCAGTTGACCATTATGGAATGCATTATGTGCTGTGTTCATGGAGCATTTGCTTCTGTAGTACGTAATCCTCAAATTCTTTGTTGAGGATAATGTGGAGAGAAACAGAAATGTACACATTTATACATTTTTAAACAAATGAGTATTTATTTGCTGTGTTGTTTAACTCACCTTTCTGTTGCAGATGTCTGACCTTCACTACCTGCCCTCTTGTTTTCAGTCCTAGCTGTTCCTAATCTCTGTGGGCGATTCAGAGTTTGGCTTTGTCCTTGGCTTCATTTCTTAACTATTTTCCTTACGTTATCTGCAAGTCTATCACAAACTTTTCTTGAAGAATCCTCAAATAAAAAGTTACATTGAATCATGAAGGAGTTGCACTGACACTTAAATTCGATCCATTTTAGCACTTTTCATTAGTCAGGGTTGCTGAAAAGCATGTCTGCTTCAAACAAACTTGTTCCTGTTGGAACAGTCCACCCAGCACTTGGAACTGGTCGGCACTGCTGGTGATCCGTGTTTTTCAAATGGAAAGTGCTCTCATCACTTTTCTGACGGCTCCATTTGGCTCTTTTTAGTAGAAGCACAACGTTAACACTTTGTGCATTGTATCTTTCATGTGTGTCAGCAAGGTACCGGCATCCAAGACTTTTGCAAAGTTTCTCCAGAGAATTTGCCAATGGCTGGAGGAGGAGGAGGAGATTTGAGCTTGCAGAATGATACTGGCTTATGAAAGCTTCTGTGAAATGTCTTTATGCTCAGTATAAATCCTTTTTTCTTCGTCTGCCTTCTTGGAACAACTACAGCAAACGAGTGAGGGATGTGATGACAATGGTAGAAAGGAAACTGGTGTCCCCAGCTTGCTTTCAAGTTTGTGAGCCTACATATTTGTCCATGAGGTTTCTCATTTTCAGAGGTTAAATGCGGCAGTTTTAGCTACTGGGGACTTGGAACGGGAACTTTCCTGTATGGAGAAGTGTAAAATACAGGATTCCGAAGGACTGCTTTTGTTGAAGCAGAGTAGTGTAGGGCATCCTTTATTTGCTCATTTTTGTAATATCCTTGATGCTTCTAATATGACTTTGTTCTCCTAGGTAGACCTTATCAGACCAAACCAAATAAAATAAATTAACACCTATCTCTGTTAAATTGGAGAAATGACAAAACGTCCCGATTCATGAGCTGTAGTTGTCATATTCAATGCTTTTCCTCTGTGTATATGAAGATAGCCTCATAAATTCAAAGCTGTACTTTGTGCGTTCATACATTTTGTGCATACATACATACAGGGCTGTACTTTGTACATACATGTATTTTTTGTCCCACCGTATATATTGGTGCAAAATAAGAATTCCTGTGTTGTGTGAGAGGTTATTAAATTCCTGCCTGCATCCTCTTGATTCCTTCCCTGTTGACCATCCACAGCACAGATATTGTGTGCTATACATCAAAACAAGCTACTGTTTCAACCCAGAAGCCTACCACCCATTACTTAAGGTTGCATCGCACTTCTGAATGTATAGAAATTTGAGTCCACAAGGTTGAATAACATTTTCTGTTGTGTACTTTCTTTGGTGTTTCCATTTAAGCAAATGTAATTGGGGCAGCTATCAGTGCAAAACTTGCAATTTTATTTTAAAAATAAATTCAAGTTGCTGAAAATCACGCTGGTCTGCCAGAAGAAGTCATGATTCCAAGGCTACATTATTCAGACTGAAAACTGTACTATGATGGTTATCTCTGAAATTGTATTACATCAGTTAACCTAACAATGTTATGCCATTTGAGCTAGTGTAGACCAAAATAAGAGAATTTCTAAACTTTTCTGTGAGAACACTCGGTCTTTCTCCATAGTGCTAGTATTGAAACTTGTTCTCTTTACAAGAAGTATGTTGTGACTTTTCCTTTTTCATTCCCTCCAGGTTTACGGGAACAGATGGACCAAGTGGTTTCGGATTTGAGTTGACATTTCGACTCAAGAGAGAAACGGGGGAGTCAGCACCACCTACCTGGCCGGCAGAGTTAATGCAAGGCTTAGCCAGATACGTCTTCCAGTCAGGTACTGCAGGGTTAAATACGTTACCTTGCTTTTTGCTGCTTTTGTTCTGAAGGGCCACGTCTGTTACATGGTGCTGTGCTCGAGTCTCACAGGTGCTCAGTCAAATCTTGAGGCTTTTCTCTGTGTGGGAACATTTGACCAAAAAAGTAGGTTTCTTCCATCACCCTGCTTGCTGGGGACAAAACCCACTTGCTGTTTACCTAACTCCAAATTACGAGTATTGAGAAGCTGGAGGTACAGAACAATAAGTAACCGTAGGAAGCCTGCCGGTGCCTATTTGTTGCTTTCCCACGTTGTTGGTTTCAGCTCTTTCTGAGTGAGAGGAGATGATGAGATGCAAGAATCTCGTTTGCTTATCCTGAAATGGCTGAGGTGCCCACATCTGGTAAGGCCTCGTGTCTCAGCAGAAGGGCTGTAACTTCCAAAACAGTTGCAGTTCCTTCACAAGCAAATCTCTTCCGGTGGTCTGTGTAGTTCAGCAGCAGCGGTGTGTGTTAACAAAGAGATGAGAGAGACATAGAAGTTTGTAAGAGATGCCAAGGCTGGGAGGGCTGAAGAACTGACAGTTGGGAATCATCATTGCTCGTGGAGACTGACCAGAAAGTTGAGAAACATCCAACTTTTTTGCACTACTCTTTCTGGGTTTCATTGTACCAATAGATTGAATATTAGCTTGTATTGTGAGCACGTGAAGATCTGTGGAGTGGCAGAGTGCGTGGCGTACTTGAAAGGCACCCTTTACCGTCACAAGATCTGAATGAAAGTAATTGAACTTTTTTTTAAAACTGGCTTGAGGTCCTTTACAGGTAAAGTACCTTCCAAATCAATGATTATTGAATTTGTAACATTTGGTGCTTGCTCTGCTAGTTAATAAATTGCTTAGTAACTTCTGATTCTACTGCTGGTTTTCAGTCAGCTGGCTGACTGTCAAAAGGGAAAGGTCCAGGTGAAAACAGGATTGCTCTGGTAACTTCTCACAAGTCACTGAGGCAGTGGTAACTCTTGCTGGGTATTTTTTCTAAATATTGACTGACAGAGACCAATGCCAGCATAGATTATTGCTTGTCTTCACATTGGGAGTGTAACTTGTTGCAGTTTAAAATGACAGAAGCATTTTTGTAACCTTTGCTGTGCAACTATCTTCCCCAGTTGCCATCCAAATTTGGGCTCACCTGTAATCTTTTCTATCTTGAGTTTTTGCTGCTCTGAAACATCTGAATCCACATGACTTTCATAGTTTTTGCCATTGTTTGAGGTTCCCATCCTGCCTGAATTGTACAGTACAGCAGCTTTTTAGTACTAACCATGCAGTGGTGAATTCACACTCACATTTTCTATGTATTGACTGCAGGATCTGCAAGAAAGCATTTGACTCTAAAGTGTCCCTCTTAGGTGTAATATAACATACAACAAGTTATATGTGAAATTACATTACATATAAGACACTTTTTGTAGCCTTTCACATTTCCTCGTCCTTTGTAGTCTCTTTGCTACAGTAATTTCAATGCCTGGTATTTGCATGTTAAACAACCTCTTCTAGAGCAGTTGCTTTGTCTAACCCTTTCCATGAGTGAGGGGATGTGTGCACAGTGAAATGGGATTTGGTAGGACAAAATTTAGGACAAAATTCTCAGACTAAGCTGGTATTGAGGGCAGAGACTTCCATTGTTTGTACAGCAGCTCTTCCTGGTAGATGAGGTGGTACTTTCTGCTTGATAATATTATCAAGCCATTGTTTGTGCCCAAGTGTCAATGAGCTGCTTAGAAGAGTTTTGCTAACCAGAGGATTGTTCTGCTGGAAGATTTCTCAAGTTTCCTGCAGTAATGCAGTCTCATCTTTCTGACCTCAAAGCAAACAAACTGTTTTTAGACTGGAAAGAGCAGTTGTGCCCATGCAGATCAGTCTCTGACGTGAACTTCTAAGGGCCTTCAGTACTGCTTATCCGTGCTGGTTTTGACTTTCTATCTACCATGACTCTTTAAAGGCACTGCTCAAATATGCTTTAATGGATTCTAGCCTCCGGGTGTTTAGTTCTCAATTTACATTATTAAAAAATCCAGTGTATGAATCATAAATTGACTTCTTTGAATATGAAATTGAATATGAGCCAACAGCATACAACAGGCAAACCACATACTGGGTTACATTAGGAAGGGCATGACCAGCAGATCGAGGGAAGTTATTACCTCTTCTACTTGGCACGGGAGAGGTCTCACTTAAAATACTGTGTCTGGTTTTGGGCCTCACAGTTTGGGGGGCTGAGAAACCGGATAGTGTCCAGCAGAGTCCAAGGCAGTCTGGAGGCAAGAGCACGTGAACTAGGAGAGCTGGAGGGAGGAGGGCTGGTTTAGTGAAGGGTGATCTAATGGGAGCAGACAGCTGTTGGAGGGGTAGTTACAAGAGCGAGGGGTCAAGCCCTAGATAATACAACAAGGAGGCTCCAGCTCTGTGTTGTAATACGGAAAGTTCTGTGATGCCTGCACTTCAAGAGGAGGCTTGGTGAGAGACCTCCAGAGGCCCCTTAATCCAACTCTTCTGTGACTTTTTTCATACAGCTTCATGCCCTTCAGCAAGCAGCTGTGTGCTCTCACCAAGTATTACCAACCATTCCTTCCCCTGTGTAAAAGGAAATTGTATGCTGTTGAGACAAGTGATCAGGCTCTAGTTTCATTTTAATACAAATTTGTTTATCATTTGCCTCTTTTGAATAAGAACTTTCTTGCTTAGGCTTAAATCTTCTAGCTAATCATAGATGTCAGGTTAATCCTGGCAAGCTGATGCATTTAAAAGCAAGACCTGGGATGCAGCAGACTATTCATGTTCCTTCCGAAACCCATTCAGCATTAGGCAGGGTGTGGCACTACAGCACTGTTGATGTGATGAAAGGTTCCTTTTTGCTCAAGTTCTTCTGGCTGTGCCATTTGGAGCATTTGTCAAATGCAACAAAGTACCTTATTGTTGCCCTGTTCAGCTATTTAAAAATCTGTGGTGTCTCTTTAATACTTTAAAATAGCCTTAAAAATATTTGATGAACAAAGACAACTTGAGTAATGCTTATTAATCCACTCCAAACAAGAAGCAAGGAAAAAAAAAATAAAACTGGCAGGAACTTTCTGGATAGGCTCCAGGCACTTTGGCATGTCAAAGGATTGTTTACTTTGAAAGCTATGCTAAGAGCTAAATTCTTATCTCTTGAGTAACAAGCCAACTTTTTGGTTATCATAGATGTGCTTTGCTGCGTCCAGTTGAAGTTGCTGGGACAGCAAGATGTAGTTATGCTCCTGCTGAGCCGGAGCATTTTCAGACGATGATGATTGAGTTGAAGAGTCATCTAGCAGCTACTGCTGTCCTAAATATTATTACTGCATACCGGAATTTCAAAACATCTCATTGCAGGTGATGTATTTTTGTAACGAGCAATTTTAGGCAAAATGAATGTTGTTCCATTGTTTCCACCTCTCCTGCACTGTGGCTGTGCTTTAGTAATGATGTCCTCCGCATTGAATTTCAGACCTCTTTGAGCCTTGGCTTCCCTGTTCACTGTAACAAACACTTGATGCTTTGTGCTTTTGATTAAATGGCACTATTTTCCCTCCTTCAAGAAAACCAAGTTTGCAAGTCTCAAAAAAATTGTCTTTGTGGCTTTATCTGTTCTTAATTTTATCACTGTTTGACCATGACCACAAATTCCAACTCTGTTATTTTTAGTTTGAAAAAAAATACCAACCCTGCAAACCTTGAAAATGAAACTGCACAATTCGGTGACCTTAACTTGTCATGGTTCATGAGTACACTGGGAATATCTGGTGGTAGAACAAATTTATACTTGAATTCAAAGAGAGGAAGAAACACTCTTCCTATGGAAAGTTTATTCAGGACCTGTTACAGTTGTTAACTCTTTAGGTATTGCAGTATTATGGTGCTTGATCAGTATAGAGCGGCCATGGGCTGTGTTTTCCTGAAATTAAAATCTGTATTTTTTTCTCTCTACAGTGAAGTTAGGTTGCTTTCAAAGGCCTACCTGATATACATCATGAGGGCAATATATTGATATAGGTGGAAATAAATGCATTGTGTGTTTGAGTTCCTGCTACTTTTGTGTTGCTTGGCCTGAAGGAGAAACATACAGCTGCAAGGTACAGATTTGGAGAGATCATCAGAAAAACTTGTGCATAGCACCTAACGACAAAGATATAACGTCTATCGTGGTTGTATTCTCCACAACGGATGATTGTAGTAGGGAACTAGCTAGTGAAACTAGCTTCAGAAATACTAAGGTGGCCCTCCGTGAATTTGTTCAAGGTTTGCCGGTTGGCTGAGCTTGATAACACTTACCCCAGAACACATCAGCCTGAGCAGTCTGAGCCCCTGCCGTTACAGGGGACGCACAGCGCTCCAGGAGGCTGGAAAATGGCAAATGCTGTCCTTTTTTTTCTTTTTCACTTTTTTTAAACATGTAAAGGCATGAAGTTTATAATTGGTCAATCAGACTTCAGCACCTAAGCAATTAGTAGGAAAGGCAAACCATCTAGAAGGCATCCAGGGAGTAACAGAAGTTCCAGCATGGATTTATCAAGGATAAATTGGAACAAACTCATTTAATTCTGTGACAAAGTAATAGGCACCATAGGAAGTAGTGAACGTTAGTTATCTTGATAGTGAGACTTCGGACATTGTCTCACATAACAGGTATGTGAGCAAGCTGAGGAAATATGATCTTGATAAAAACCGAAGAAAGAGATGCAATACTGGTTGGATATCTCGACTTGGATACTTGTCAATGTGTTGTCATCGGCCACAGAAGATGGGTAGAAGTGAGATTCCTCTGAAATCTGTCCTAGGGCTGATGCAATTTGGGATTGACTGGGATGATGAAATGCAGAGTGTCCTGACGAAACTTGCAGACGCAGCAAAGCACTACGGCACATAGGGCTGGAGTTCAGAACGACCTTTGCAAATTGCGGAGATGGTCTGAAATGCCTGTGTGCAGGAAGGTCAATAAGGTGTGAGAAGTGCATGTTCCTGTGCTTATTTTTTTTTATTTGAACAGTCTTCAAATATGCAAAAGGTTGCTACAGGGAATAAAGTAATAATTTTTTCTGTGTGCCTACTGGGGATATGAGAGGCCAGCCCATCACTACTTAAATTTCTGTACGGTAGGCTTAGAGTTTGTCATGAGATAAAACTTTCTGATAAGTGCAGTGAAGCACTGGAATAATCGTGAATTCCCCATTGCTCCATAGCTCTGAGGAATAAGTTGAACTATTGATGGATATTTGTCAAGAAGAGTTGATTCTTCCTTTGTGGGGGCAGAGTAGGAGCCTTCTGAGTCTCCTTTGTAATCGGTGTCTTGACAGTTAGATGTCCTCTTCAGGTCTTTTATACATGATCTTCTGGTTCCATAAATACTCATCTTTTTTCTCAGTTTCCTGATTACTAGTGCACTAAAAGATTGAAATGTGAGTTTTGAAGTCTCAGCCAATTTAAAAGTCAAATCTTAACTATTTAACCCTTGACAAATCAGTAGTAGGAAGTTGCTCGTGTCTTGGTGACTGCAAAACAGTGGTAACAAAACCTACGAGCAAAGGAAGTAAACATGCAAGATGCAGTTTCTGGGTGGTGATTTAATGTAGTTTTCAGCTGATTACTTCAGGAGAAGGTTGCTTACATGCAGCAGAGACAGTTGTCAGATCTTGGATAACCCTGACTAAATTATTCCCTAGCAAAATGTATTACACCTTTGAAAAGTGCATTGGACAGAACTGATTCCAGCAGGTACGTGATGAGTTATATGTGTTGATTGCAGTGTGTCAACACAGTGACCAAACTAGAAATATTTTGTTTTTTTTTCCCCCTCTGCACTGTCACTGTGAGGGATTCCCTCTCCACAGGATTAGGTATGAAATGCCTTGTCCTCTAGTTATTTCTGCAAAACCTGTAGGAGCTCAGTATTTCCTGCCGATGTCATTATTGCACTGAATCAATTTGAGTGTATTACACCAGCTCTGCATGCCTCAGTTTCTCCTCTGGTAAATGACGATGATTATAAGAGTTGTAAGGACTGCAGGTGAAGATGCTTTCTTCTTCTTCAGCAATTTTCATCTGATTCAAGTTAGTTTAATCTGAGCCACGGAGGCACTTTGCAGTTGACAGGCAGTATAACTTTTACACTGAAAATGAGACTCGGTGGGATTAAGTGATTTGGCTGAGGTCGCAGACCTGAGGCCATTAAGCAAGTGAACACTTTGATACCTGTTGCCCTTGCTTAACCACTAGACCTCATCGTCACATCTTCTGGAGTTGAGAAAGCTTCAATGTGGTAGCCTCAATGACTCTTTCCTTGCTGACATGTTTTCAAACACTCTTGACACTGGCCAATTTCCGTGTGTAAAAAGAAAACAAAACAAAACAAACTCCCTGCTTCCTTGAATACAAATGAGGCTTGTCTAGCTTGTTGGTAAAACAATGTTTATTTCTTTCTAATAGGATGACTACAGCCAAATAAAATCTTCCAGTAATTCATAGACTTTTTTTTTCCCCTGACTGTGCCTTTATTTTTATTTTTTTTTAATCCCAGGCTGATTTATTGTTCTCTTCTGGTTGCTATGGCTCTGTAAAATATATATTTTTCTATCATCTGTTTGTAATATTGACCAGTTTCCAGTGTAGAGCTGGCCCTGGCTTCTCTCTAGTATTCCAGGATTTTAGATTAAAAATGGGGGGATTAACTGTGTTTTTTAGCTCCACAAAGAAGTATAAATCAACATAAATTTCATTTCAACAGAACCTGCTCTG
This sequence comes from Anseranas semipalmata, assembly GCA_013399115.1. NCBI lineage: Eukaryota > Metazoa > Chordata > Aves > Anseriformes > Anseranatidae > Anseranas > Anseranas semipalmata. The sequence continues at coordinate 103,311 of VXAA01002551.1, read as the reverse complement.
TAGTGAGCTCTGTGCAAACACTGACGCTGCAGCGCGGTGCAGTTTGTAAAACAGCACCTGGCCCGCCGCTTGCCCTAGGTGAGTAGGATTCAACCCAGCGCGCAGGCTGCGCGCCTTCATTCTGTAAGGGGGTATGGAAACATGAAGTCACTGGTTCCAATTTAACCCAAGCCTGTCATGGCCAAAAGCTCTCATCATCTGATAGTTATTCAGTGGTCCATGAGAAATTGGTTGGGTTTTAGCCTAATTCCTCTTAGACATTTCCCATAAAGCAAGCTGTTCTGTGAGCAACAGCACACCCCAAGCCCGGTCCTTTACGTATTTGCGTCCGAGCCCCCCTCTGTCCCGCACCACCGCAATAAATCCACTTCTCCCCGCACTACTGCTCATGAGCTCACCTCCCCAATATTTCTCATTCCCCCATCTCCTAAGCCAGCCGTGTCACGTCCCCTCGCTTCCAGCTGGGAAGTACGTGCCGTGGCTGGTACCAAGCTACGTGCTCGCTGATGAACGCAGCCGGTTCCTTGTGTGCGGGGCGGTCAGCGAGCGTGCCGGGCATGTCAGGCTGCTACCGAGCTCGTGCTGCGGCCGTGCTCGGCACCGCCACTTTCTCCTGGAGCCAGCTGCAGGCTCAGGAGTTGCTGGGGAGAGAACTGCCAAACAGGGCTTGCCTCAGTTGTCTCCATCCTGATAGGCATTGAGGCAAAGTGCTGGTTGCGGATGGATCCAGCCCTTTTTTTTTTTTTTTTTTTCCCCCCTGTAGACCACAAGTAAAGCTTGTGCAGCGCTGCTGGTAATCCAGAGAAGCAGCTGTCTCCAAAGCTGCTGATCAGCCAGACAATGCTGAAGAGACCTCACGGAAAACTTTTTTATCTACAGAAAAGATGACTCTAAGAGGAGACATTTTGTAGGAGTATAAAAGCACATCTTCTTGAAATACTGTCCCAGGGTCGCACAGAGAAAATATTAACTCTCCAACAAGTCTCAAAAAGCCTTCTTCTGTTCAGTCTTTGGCATCAAACTTTTTTCTCTACTCTGCTTCATTTTTTTTTAATGTGACTGTTCTGGGTTTGGTCCAGCAGGGCCCATTGAAAGGCATTGGTATAGCTCTTCCCCTCTCAAAGAAACTGCAGACTTCTAACGCCTTTTTGGTTCTTTGTTTTTTAATGTCAAGGTGGTCTTGCCATCTAGCAGGACCCTAGAGGAAGCACAGCAATATTGCCTGTCCGTGCTCGTTGTCTGTCTTTCCGTATGAGTGTAATTGTGGGGACCTCCGGAGGCCAGCGCTTCTGCCCGTGCCTGCGAGGCGGGGAAGCGCCCCAGCCCCGCTCGCAGCTGGGTGCCGCGGCACAGAGGGCGGCCGGAGGCTTGCCAGTCACAACAGAAAAGCTGTGCGGCAGCTGAGGCTTCCCAGGCTGTGAACTAGCACGCACCTGGCAGTCTGTCCTTCCTCTGTGCGCGTCCTGTCCAAGCCAGAGAGGTGGTTTCAGGTCCCAGTGGTACGCTAGCTGAGGGCATGAAGTCGCGGAGCAGAATGAGGGGTGTGGGTGCTGCGGAGCGCTGCCGCGTCCCCAGGCAGGCGGTGCGCTCACGCACTGCCCCGTTCTCGTTCCTCCAGGCAGCATGAACGGAATTGCCTGGCCTGAGATTTTTGGCTGATCAAATTTACTTGGCTTCTCTTTCTGTTCGGAACAGGCAGGGCGCTGCCCCCTGCAATACTTCAGGTGCCCCAGCACCGGGCTCCATCCTGCCCGTTGCCTCAGAGCACTGCCACTTCTTCAGCTGCTGATGGGACAAAATGACGGTTCAGTTTAACATTTGCTGCTTTTGGTGGGTAGCATCTCCCTGTCCTTCTCTTGGCAGTTGCTAGGATCTCTCTTTTCCACCAAACTGCTTTTGCTGCACTGACAGAAAAGCCCCAGCAACACTCTAGCCAGGTTTGGAAAGTGCTGGGCACTTTCTCAGCAACTTGATAGGAGGGGACCAACACCACTGCTGTGTGACATTGCCTTTTGCTTTGTCAGGACCGGTGACGTGAACCTGGACGGGGCAGGAGGCTCACCCAGCTTCCTCCTGAGCTGCAGTTAGCAACAGGAGAGCATGACTAGGAACCTAAAACTTTCTAAGGACACCTGTGCTCTCATTTGGCTCAGGAGAGGAAAAGTCCGTGGCTTATGTTGTCAGTGAGCAAGCTGTGTGATATAAATTAAAGCCCTTTCTTCTCTACCTCCCTAACCTTAACGGAGTTTGGGCTTTATTCTCTCCTGCAGTTTGTCTGGGCTCATGGATCAGGCTGGGTAGTTCCCGTGCCCTGTCCTGGAAGCCACTATTGTCTCTCCACTTCTTGCTCTCCACTGAGAGCAGGTCTCTGACCTTCTTGGGCACCAAGGGCTAGGTTGACACTAAAGCATGGAGAGACTGTGCCAGGAGCAGAGGCACAGAAAGTCTTTGTTCCTTATAAAGGACCTGTTGAAATAGAAGGAAAGCTGTCTTCCCTGGGCTGCTTTACTGATTGCATGGTATTTCTAGGCCATAAGCAAGGGATCTCAGTGCTGCCTGAAAGAAGCAGCTTGTTTTTAGCTACTACTGCAATTTAGATAAAGCAGGTTTAGGCCCAGTTTGGGTTGGCTAGATTTCAGCTGGTGCTGTCCCTTTTAATTCTGTCAACCCATGTCCTGTTGCTGCCTGGGAACTGAACTTGCCTCGTTACTTTTCAGCTGTTCAATATAGTTCTTTCAGTTGGTTTATTTTTTTAAAAAAAAAAAAAGAAGAAAAGAAAAAAAGATCTGTTTTCTGTTTGTGCTCTGCATCAGTCCGTGCGCCCTTAGACTGCTCCCAAATGTCATGGATGGACAGAGCAGCAGCACTTGTAAATCTGCTGTACGGTTGCATTTATAAATGCACAAATCATTTTAGCCTGCATACTGCACGTGGGCTCCCCCTGGAAGAGGGAGGAAACAAACAGGCGTGGAGACCCGGAGAAAGCTGTGACGCATCTCCGTGAAGGCTGCTGCAGGAGCCGAAGCAGTACAAGGACAGCCACAGCCTCTGTGCCCTGGGGACACTGGGATGCTGGCTCCTGGCAGCTGTTTATCGAGAGTGGCCACAGTTCAAGATCAGAACTGATCTAGCTTGTTTTCTGCCGAAAGTGGAGGGGAGCTGAGCTCTCTGCAGGAAACCTTTTCTCCATCCTACCCAGAGCATCCCTGCTGCAGGAGGGTGAGGAGCACACATGCCGGGGACCAGAAGAGCATCTCTGACTCCCAGGGCAGGGAAGCGGGGAGAAGCTGCACATGGTCAGCCCAGCCTTGGACAAAGGCTCTGTCCCCTGTGCTGCGGGAGGAATGCAAGACAAAGGAAATGGCTCAGGGGAAGGCAGAAACTCCCCCTCCTGCTGGTGTGAGGTCCTTTGGCCTGTTATATACGAGGTCTTTGTCCCACCCGGCCTTTTCTGGGGAGCGGAAGCAGCCACTCTAATAGTTAAAGCCTTCTGCATAGAATAGCGTTGCCTCCTCCTATCAAGGAGCTGAAAGCCACAAAACAGGGATTGTTCTGCAGTCACAGGAGCATCCTCTCCTTGTGCCTGCGTGCAATTGTTTGGGATGCACAGAGGAGAGTTTGAAGGTTACACATACTGAGTAGCCTTGTGAAAAGAACTGTTTTTCCCTTGACAGCTGCCAGCCCACGTTAGATGAAACCGCAGGGAAAAGCGGACTGAGCTGGAAGTTGGGTTCACTGTTACACACCAACCTTCTTGTACTTCCTATTGAAGATCTCTGCAAAAAGTGGTGTTCAAACTGTGCTTTCTGACTAACCCACTCTGCTCGCAAGTGTGGCAGTACGCTGAGCTCATTACAGACCATCTTCTGACAGCCTTACGTGCAAAGATCCTTTGCAGCCACCTGCTCAGCCAGGAGGCAGCAAATGGGCACAGCAGGGGAAGCGTTTTGTTCTTGGTGGGGAAGAGAAACTGGGAGAGTGCATTTAGAGGCTGCAGGCAGCCCAGAGCCTGTGGAAAGCGAACTCTCCTGCTTTTTCTTTTAAAACCAGAGTTGTAAAGGAACCATCTCAGAACACTTGGAATGGAGTTTCAAAAGGTATTCCATAAACAGGCTGATCATTTTGCATTTGATCCATAAATATAGCTCTTGGACAAACTTTCTGTGTTTCTCTTGCACTACTGTAATGAGCTGGTAGAGCTCAACTGATATTTTACACCAATATGTTTGAATACAAAGTTCTTCTGTTTCCTGCCCTTTTTTTTTTTTTTTTTTGCCAAAAGTAAAACTAAAGTTTGGCCCATGCAAGCTTTAAATGCCTGAAAACTTAAGAGAAAATAACCACTGAGAAATATGCTGTGGTGCTAAGACCTCCCATCCCTTTCCATTATAAGCCCCAGAAATAGTGTCAGGGTAACTAGATAACTTTTCTTAAGAGATAATGATGTGATAAATCTACAGGTGTTTTTTCACAGACCATCTGCCCTTTCTGTTGAGTAATTTTTGCCTAGAGAGATCCTAGTGCAGTCATAGTCTGCCTCATTAAAGCTGTGTTCTTCATCCTTGAGTCCTTTCAGAGAAGGATAGTTCCTTAGTTTCCCTTTCAAGTTCCTTGAGAGCTCTTCAACAGAAATCTCATAGATATTCAGGGGTGATCACAAGTGACAATAGTCTCATGGTGCTCCTGTGCCCACTTAAAAGCTTTTTTCTTCTGCTGTGTTTCTCCTCCCTCACTGAGGACACCTAAAAGGTTTTTAAATGCTGTGGGTACGAGTCTTCGTTGCACCTAGCTGTGAAACGTTCACGTAACTGTAAAACATTCTGGCTTTCATGTGTCCCAACACAGGATAGTGTCTTTAAATAAAAGGCAAGTGTCTCTTCAAATTGGCCCCATGTGGGGCCATGCAGTCCATAAATAAACTATCATTAAATACGTATTTTGAGCTGAATCCTTATCTGACAGGAGATCCTGCTGTATAACATCCTTTTTTTCTCCTGGGCCTCCACCCCATCCTGAGGCTATTCAGTTACTGAAACTATTGAAGACATATATACGATCCTTTGAAGACGAGCTGTAAAACACCTCTTGTTCAGGTGAGAGATGCAGAAAGCTGGTGGCAGCACAGCTGGACGGTGGTGGTAGGGTCCAGCTCCTGATAAAACGGTGCATGAGAGGCTGGCCTCCGGGAGGATGCTGCCACGGTGCCTCTTGGCTGCTCCTCGCAGGCAGGAGCTGCTGCGGCTCTGCGGTAACGCCGCGGGGAGTCTGCTCGGAGATCCCCGTGGTGCAGCCCAGGGGGAGGCTGCAAGGAGCTGGATGAAGCCGTGGGGAGGAGAGGAAGCAGGGGGAGGAGGTGGTTGGCGGAGAAGGCTGGAAGGAGTCAGGGAGAGGACAGGGGGCCCACAGCTCCCAGAGGGCGGGAGCGTGCCCTGGGCACGGGAGTCACTTGCTGGGAGCCTGCGTGAGAAATTCTCGAAGGCTGCAGTAATGGAAACTGCGTGCGCGTGTAGAGGTGGGCAGGGAGAAGGAGCGAGCCAGGCACACAGATGTGTAAGGGATGGAAAGAAACGTCCTGGGAAACACAAGGGGTGGAGGAGGCCCAGAACCACGTTGGTTGTTGCACGATAGCGCTCTGGCAGCTAAAATATTATGCTTTCCAATGTCACGTAAGGCATCCAGGTGTCTGGGCGCTGCTTCGTGATACGAAACCCAGTATTTGTAACGCCGTCCGTGGAAGCTGCAGTATGATGAGATGCGTTTTCCACCATCCCGCTGTCAGCAGGGCTGAACGACAGTTCTGAGCAGTGCGGGGAGGAGTGGGGATCCCCTTTGTTCCGCTGGTGAGCGTAGCCTGGGGAGGCATGGCAGGTCCCATTTCTGGCCCCTCCTGGCTTTCAGTCCAAGGACTTAAATGATCAAATAAGTTTATGTATACTTGCATAAATTAATGGGATTCTTTTGAGAGGATCATTAATTTTCCAGAGTTAACAGCCTGGATCGGTGCTAAAAAGTTTTTATTTTCAACCTGCTGATCAATTTAAAAAAAAAAAAAAAGATCTGCATCACTCTTCTGTTTTCTAAACTCTGTCTTCAAACCTCAGAGGTCAAGGAGTCCTTACAGTGCTGATAATCTGTTTTTCTCCACACTACTTTTTTTAAGAACCTTTTGCCTAGGCCTCTTGTTTGTAAAAGCCCAATTTGAATCCCTGCAGTGGAGCTATTGTTTAATTGTACTCCAGGGATTTAATTCTTCCTCAGGCATCTTGTCCATGCTGCATGTCTGCAGCAGGCAGCAGCCCTGTGTGAATTTGCACCTCTTTAGAGGGCCTGGGCTGGGGCAGTTCCTGTTTCCCAGGCAGGAGATAAGGGGCAGCAAAACCGAACTGCATAAGAAAAACGTGGTGGAAAAGCTTTTTTTTTTTTTATGTAATGAAAATACATCATGGCTTGAATTCTATTCATTTTCTTGTATGTTCTTAAAAGATTCAGCTTGAGTTAAAAATGAAGCTATAAACTAACACTGCCAATAGGCCCCACTGATTATATCACAATTGATTTTCTACTTTACCAATCCATTTGTGTAGTCCTTTATAGGCTAGGAAAAGAAGCAGATGGACTGAACTTAGCATTAATTTGATTATCCCTAGATTATCTTAATTTAATGTGGTTGGCAAATGAGTCAGAATAAAGTCTTATTTTTATAGCCTCTTTTTTTATAATTTGCATCTGTATGATGAGTTGCAATAACAGTATTGCTTTGAGATTTTTAGATAATTTTCATGTTTAGTTTTTGTGTTGGTTTATTATAGTTACATCTTTGCATGCATGGCCATATCCATTAGTAAGCTGGTTAGAAATATATTAAGTAGCTCTGGTGAAAAGTATAGCTAATACATTTCAGTGTTGGTCTCTGCGTCTGCCCCAGTTTCTCTTAATTAATTCTAGCTGTTCAGCCTGAGAAACAGTACTGAAACACAGCATCAAATCTTGTTTGTGACAGATTACCAGACTACCTTTTTTTTTAAAACAAAGCCAGACTGAATATTAAAAATGTGTTGGGGAAAATACACCTATATAATAAATTATACGGACTGTGCATGGGGTAATAGCAATGCAATAAATTACATTATTTCTGCAAGTATCGGATAAGCTGCATTCAATTTAAATGTCTGGCTGCATCACTGTCATGCTGGTCAGGAACTCACAGGGGGCCTTTTTAACATTCCTGCACCCGTAAGTCTTGGACTCAAAATCCTCCTCTGCTTTGCCCTCAAATGCAGAATTTCTCTGAGTTATGCTGGCTGATGCCTGTTTCTTGCTGCTTACAGTTTAGCTGAGATCTCACAGTCAGACACAACCTGCAAGCTTGTGCCCCTTAGAGCAGCAAGTTTTCAAGCTGCCGAGCGATGCAGATAACGTAGGTCTGGCTTGTGTAAGGGATGTGGTCATCATGTTTGCCTGCCAGCATCCCCAGTGCTGTGCGCTGCTGCGAACTCGTTAGATATATTTTTTTAGACCAAGCTAGCAGAGAAGTGCAAGCGTTGTGCTGGCATAGCTAAGCACCATGACTGCCTGGAGGGCAGCGATCCAGGTAGCTGCTGCTGTCACGGGGAGGACAAGCAGGGTTGTTTCGTTCAGCAGCATCACACACGTCTCAGAATAACGTGACCATGTAGCAATGGTCTGGCTTTCCACAGAAACACAAGAGGAACACAGAAACTTGCTTTTGAAGGATGTGGGTGCAGCAGAGCAGCTGTTTTCCCCAAATCAAGCACTCTTGGTAGTTAATGTACTCAGGGCTTCTCCCACTCTGCTCAGTGTCAGCTCAGAAGTACCACTACCCAGCCAGATTTATCAAACTGATTTAGTGAGAAAAATGTAACCCCTCCTTTGAAGATTTTAGCTGGCATTCCGAAGGAGATGTCTCAGAATTGACACAGAGCGATGGTCAGGCTACAAAACTATTTTCCTAAATTGAAAATCTATCTAAAGAGATGATGGTGTGACCATGTCAGAAGGGGGAGTTTTCGGGCCTGTGCTTGATTCAAGGTGATGCGATCTTAACTGCCCAGGAGCCAGACTCAGGCTGGGGACTGTATGCCAGGCCACGCGTGCACAGAAGAGATGCTTTGAGTTCCCTTGCTGTCTCCTTGCTGGTGGATCAGCATCAACTCTGTCTTTTCCTCCATACTGTCCCCTGTGCACATGCAAGAGGAGATACTGGGCTCCCAGGTGCCCAAACAGCTATTTGCCTGCTCTGAGTGCAGGGCAGCAAGCTGACTGGAAATGTTCCCTGCGCCAGATTCAGCCTGGGGCCAGCCTTTGGATGGAGCTCTGTTAGCTCCCAGTGCTTGTCTCCATTTGTTGTCCTTTTCTACCTGCTCCATGTGGTTTTTCAAGGGAGTTAGGGCTCCTAGCAGGATCCCGTAGGTGTAAAAATGACAGGTTTAAAAAAGAAATGGAAAATGCAGTGGGAAAGTCCGCGTATCTCTCTAGAGCTAGCTAACACCTCTTGAGCATAGATTGCATGCACCACACTGTTTATAAGACATCTTGAGGCCAAGAATATGACTTGAATTTATTTCTCTAGGCATTAGCTATATTTAGCCAAATTAAAGGCAAGGGGAATGCACTCCAAGAAAATACATGAGCCATGTTACACAAAGAAAATTTACTAGTCCACAGTGGAATGGTTGCCTCTGAGTTATTTCCCCAGCTCTTGTTATTGAGCAGTTGGATAGTAAAGTTAGGAGAGATTGCACAGCTGAATTATGACCATTGCTGCATGAAGGAGCCTCACCTGCTTTATGTGGGCTGTAAAAGAAAATGGATAATGACATTTTAAAGACTTCAAAATATGGGAGGCTTAACAGAGTAGTCTGGTGTAACTGTGTTATAGATGCTGCTTTTGCATAATAGAACAATGCAAGAGCTGGTCTATGGGAAATTTAGAGACTTCACATTTCTGTGGAGCTAGAGGGAAGCCTCAGATTTGCTGTTATAAATTATGAAATAAAATAATAAGTTTGAAATGAAATGTTGTAACGATTTCCTTGTTGAGTTCTTATGAAATCAATACCTCCCTATGAAGCATTTCAGTTTTGTGGAATCAGCGTTCCCTAACAGAACAGAATAATTCAGTAGTTTTTGTTAAAACGCAAACTTGCAGAAAAAGAAACAGTCTCGATTTCATGAGGACAGATCACGTTGCTTAACTAAGTCCTGTTAATGCCCCTTCCAAGCTGTAAGGGTGCGAGTGTCCGAGAGGTTACAGTGGGCAAGCAAGCCTGTTGTATTTACAGCACACCCAGCGCTCCCAGGTACCGGCTGGAGGCTTTCGGCTTCTTCTCATGGAGGGAACACGCAGCCAGTTCTGCTCTACCGCGGGACAAAAGTATTCAACAGCAGTCCCTGTAAACCAGCTCGTGTGCTGTAAATCAGAGCCTTAGTTTACTCCTGAAGCCTCGCTGATTCATCCTAAGATCATTCTGATTTAAATTTTTAACATATTTTCTTTCAGTTCCTTTGCTGTTTAATTCCTCCTGTTGATGGCTAGACCATTCCTGTGCTTTGCCATCTGCCCTAGGGATTTGACAGTTCTCCAGTGAGGTCCTGGTAACTTTCTCATGACTTTTTTTTTTTTTTTTTTGTGCTCACCTGGGGAAACAAGGTGTATGCGGTCACGCTGTTCTCCTGTCTAGAAGACTGTGCTACAGTAATGGTGTTTGAGCCTGTTGGCCAATGTCAGACGGGCTTAATGGAGCGGTCGGGCTCCCACACTTGGTTCTTAAAGGATTGTGGAAAGGAGCAGCTGAGTAGAAATGCTAGCTGTGCTTGTGGCAACAGAGAAGAGCAGAAACCTGTTATGCTCCACCTTAGACACAAGGAGATCTAGAAAGGGTCCTCCCGTGCATCCCACAGTTGTGGTAAAAGCTTCATTCAGAGCTCCTTCCTCCTTAGGCAATGAGGGATCCAACCACAACGTGCAAACCCACGGAGAAAAGAGCATCAGTAGTTCCCCTGCTCCCAGAAAGCCTGAAGTCAAGCTCTCTCCTGGGCATGGGAACATGCCAGCTGGCCACTGGTCTGAGACATGCTCTTTATTATGTCATATATGTCAGACTCCTCCCGTTATAAAAAATATATATTTCCCTGGGCATGTCACATCTCTGGTTGCTTTGCTGTGGAGCCAGAGTAAACATGGAAGTTCAAAGAGGCAGAAGACTGCAGCAGCAGCGAATGCCACCTTAGTCCTGGCATTGCTGCTCACAGACTGACCACTGCCCTCTTTTAAATGGTAGAGAAGGTGCTTGTTCAGTAGTAGCCCATGATTTTTCACAGCTACCACTGAAAGCTATCTCATCCTTTCCTGGATTCTGGGCCCACATGCATTTTGTATCATTAAGAAATACAGCGCAAAAGGACTCTGTAGTGTCTGTTATGCTTGGTCTTTGTACAGAGGAGCTTGAATCCCTCCTCAAAACTGATAAGAAACTTTGCCTCAGCGTGATAATCTGCACAGCATTTCAGTAGATCAAAAGGGTTGTTGAAGCAGAGCTTGTTGGGAGTGGAAAAAGTTGGGTCAGTGGATGCTGTAAACAGGCTTGGATAAAGAAGAGTCTGTTCCCAAATCTACAAGGGCATGGGAGAGCATCGGTGTTGTAATGGGATCACTGCAGAAGCAGCTTTGCTGCTGAGGCTGTAAACTTTCAGGCTTACTAAACCAAGATAATTTGCAAAGGAACATTCTGTGTTTATCTGAAAGGAGAGTCGTGTTTTGTCCTAACACTAGAAATTGCTTTGGGATGCAGATGGCATTGTAGGCATGAATACTTTCGGACTGAATCAGTGCCCCATGGGCATGAGCTTCTTTCTATAATCTTTTGTTTTTACATAAAACATTTCTTTCACGTGTGCATTAATACCTATTTCCATGTCTGTATTTTCAAGTATTGCATATATAAGTAGCTTCTAGTTGTGAGTGTAGGTGTCTCATGTGATATCTACAGTAGGCTTCAAAATGTGTACTGAAATGTATGGTTATAGACCCGTATTGGCATCGTTATCACTGCAGGTCCTGGTCACATCCTGGGTTCACAGCAGTGCAAAGCAGCATGTTTGGAGATAGCAGGCTGCTTCTACCACATGGTATGGGAGAAATGGGAATGCATTTTTGGGAACCAAAGGAGCTGTCTCTAGGCTCATCTGAGTGAAGTGAGTTGCTCCTTGTAAGGTGTTTGTGCTTCTGCTGTATCTGAGATGAGTGCATGCATCCTGTGCCTACTCATCTCTTGTTTTTGTGGAAATAAATATGTACGTGTAGGAAATATTGGCATGTTGTATGTGTGTGTGGATGAAGGGAAGTTTGTATTGCTGACAGCACAGCAAATGATAAGAAGGGACGAAAACCACAGGAGGGTTTTCATGTCCATCTGTGCTGTGATGTCTTTAAGGATTTATCTGGATGTTGTATGTTCTAATGCAACATTCATAAAAACAAAAATTAAGATGTAAATTTAGATTTATGAAAACTGTAGCATGTTTTGGTTAAAACACTGTTTGAAGCTTAAATGCTTAGAAGGATTTTGATCATCTTATTTTGAAAACTGGGTGTAAGAGGTGGGAAGGGAGAATACACATCCCTGTTTCCAGCATGAGGCAAGTGAAAGTGGTTATCTAGTCCTTTGTTCCTGTAGTTTCTTGGTTTCTGTGACTACAAGTCCTGCAGTTCAAGCTCTCCTCGGTACTGCAGTGATCTCTATACAAGAGCCAATCTTACATTCTGTATAAGTTACAATGCAGCAAGCACAGAGCTGAGTTTCGGGCTGTAATTCTGAATTTTTTGCACTCTTACAGATTTTAATTGGGCTTCGTGTTACTTGCAGAATGTTTTTTTATGTGATTTAATTGAGTAGTCAGTGTGAATTTTTTGGTGTTAGTGTGCATGTGAGAGAGAGGGAGATTTTCTAAGTGTTCAGTGTTCACATAGACATAAACAGGTGGATTTCCAGCAGAGACATTTGCATTTGAAAACCTGCTCTAAACGGGCTGGGATTTCCCAGGAGAAGCAGCAGCAGCAGTGAAACGCAGCGATCGATCAGCATAGAATTGTGTGAGCATTTGATGGGCAAAATGTTGTGGTATAGAGACAGGACCCAAGAATAAGTTCTTTGTGGTTTTGTTTCATTCCTGAAAACTGTGACTGAGAGGCTTTTATCATTTAAAAAATAAAATTAATCAGCCACATTTTGGCTAACCTGGAAAATATCAGCAAGATCCTTTGCAACTGTGCTGGTTTTGTCTGTTTGTTTAATCCAATTTTGATATAAGAAAACTTTAAAATCATATTTTTCATTTCTGTCTGCTTATATGTCCCAACTTTAAAAGTGAAGTAATGCTCTGAGCCACTCCTTTCAGTCACAGAGCTGAAAGCGTGTAATTTATTGTACATAACGATAAACTCTTTTCTTTCTTTTAAGTGGCTCACATTCTCTTTTCTTTCTTTCTTAGTTTTAACTAAGGAAAGCATTCCCTTACTTATATCAACACTTCTGTTCCATGCCTCGTTTTTTGGGCCAAGTTCCTTATGGCATTTGGAGTTTATTTTAATTCTTTCTTAACCTATCGAGCTGTCCAAGAAGTTCGTCTGAAAACCCGTATAAATGTTCAAATAAACACCAATGGGGACACCCGGTGGAGGAACTGGGAGTTGCCTGCGACACCCTGAATGAACCCAGGAATGTACAAGCGTGAGTTAGCCCCTCCGTGGAGTGTTTTTAGCCACAGCAGCTGCCAGGTGCCTCTCGTGAGCTTCCCGGCCTGCTGCGGGTGGCTCCCCGAAGTGTCCTGCACCGCTGCAAGGCGGAGGATCCGGAGCAGGCAGCGCTCCTGCATCGGGCCTGCTCTGCGTCACAGGAGGAGCTCCAGTGTCAGTGGGCAGCAACACGAGTAATCGCTGACGTTTTCCAGCCTGCGGCGGAAGTCCTAGCCGTCCTTCAGCGGGCAAGGCCTGCCTTCCCGCTGTCCTGGGCGCGTGGCCTGGGACAGGCCGCGGGGAGGAGGGCCGCAGGCCAGCATGGCTTCATAAATGAGCTCGTGCAGGGAGCGGGGCTTAGAAGCATGCAAGCAATACTCAGGTCATCCCTGGGCACTACATCTATGCTAGAGGGCAGGATATGGCTTCCAAGCTGCTCATTTCTATGTGCTATAAACGCTGTCCAGAGTGGGACACTGCAAGACCCAAGTCCAAGGCAGCCGGCAGCGTGCTTGCACATACGCTCCTGCAGCTGCATGCAGATGCACCATGCTTCAACTGGAGTGAAAATGCTCGTGGCGGGTTGCTTTACTTCTAGTTCATTCAAAAAGCAGGCATTAGCCTTTCCTGGTTCGAGGCAGCAACATACACATGGGTTCTGATGTGCCTTCTGGCATGCACCAGCAGTGGAACATGGGATTACCTGGCTTTTTTCTGTCTTTCTGAGTAGGAGAGGAGGAAAAGAAAGGAATTCTTACAGTTGTGAAGAGGGAAGAATAATTTCTTGCTCTTTGTTTTGATGCAGACTATTCCGACATAGAGTGAAATTTATAGCCTACTGGTTTTCTCATTGTTTGGGAAAGAAGGAACATATTAATTACAATTCTGCACCAGAGCCGCCAGACAATTAGAAGAGAAAGTGTCCTTGACTCAGACTGTCAAAAGTTGGGCTGCAGACTGTGGATTTTTATTAGATATAACAGAGTATTATTTGTGTCTAATTCACATTTCAGAATCTGTTCTCTTTGGCAAATCGGAGTTGCAAATCAAGTATGAATCACTGTCCCATAGGCATCCCGTATGGCCCACTGACTGTCTGTGCCCTCTCACAAAATGAGACTAACGGTAAATTAGAGAGAGTCTAATTTAATTTGATGGCATTGCTGTGTTGGGATTAATTTCTAAACATTTTTTTGCCACAGGATTAACTCAGGATTGGGCAATTTTTAAATCAGTGCTTGAATTCAGATGGCTCAGTGAGACCCCTTTGGTGCTTCAGGTGCTTCAGCTGACTCGGGGACTCAGCAGAGCTGGCTGGAGGCAGTTGCTGTGAATAGCAGCTAGGGACTGTCCTGATCCTCAGAAGGAATATTCCAGCAGAATTTACGGATTAAATATTTCTTGTTTCTCTTCCTTGTAGAAAACACCTTCTGCAGCGGTGACCATGTGTCGTGGCACAGCCCTTTGGACAACAGTGAATCTAGAATCCAGCATATGTTACTGACGGAGGACCCTCAGATGCAGCCAGTGCAGACTCCTTTTGGGGTTGTTACTTTCCTACAGGTACAACACAGCAGTGGTGTCTCTGTCATCTCCTGGGTGTGGAATGCAGCTAACACTACATTTTATTTAGCTTTGATAAGTCAGATGCTTATTCTCCTGTCTTCTGCCTTTCTTCATTATTTGATTACTATGAATCGCATCTTTGAGTTGTTACTCTGGAGGCATTCAGTAAGGATTTTACTGGGATTGAGCAATGGCACACTCAGTTCTCAGGGTAGAGGCCTATCTCATGGAGAAAAGGTTTACACCCCAAAACACACCTGGAGTTGAATATTATTACCTTCTGCTCTGAAATTTCAAACACAAATGTGGGGAAAAAAAGCTGAGAGAAACACTTTTTAAAAAATAATATAGAGCTAAATTCTAATGAATGCTATAGCAATATCAGTGGGTGATCCACTGGTTTCAGTTCTAGAAGAAATGTTTGCTGTAGGACTCAGAGTTGCTTTAGCATTATTTAATGGCTGAAACGTAGCTTGTCGCATAGACACAAGGATTCTTCAGAGGCTATGTGGGTTTTCCTGTACTAATCTACTGTTTAAGAAGGTTCAGATTTGCTTTGCAAAAGAAACATCCCTTGCATCTTAACACAACTGTTCAATGAGGGGAGCTTCCTTGGCCAAACAGGTTTGCTTGCTGTTCCAGACTCCATTTTCTCAGCGGTGTCTCTTGGATAAGGGCTGCTTTGGACTTTTCTAAATTACATGTGGAGTTACTAACCTTAGTGAAAGAGCTAGCATAGTTTGTACCAACTGCTGATTTCTCTGTGCTCTGTGGAGAAGCTTCAGCCACGTGGGAGAATGCAAGTGTCTGTATTTTACAGTTTAAGCTTCAAGTTGTTTCCATTTGTCCTTGGCTGTAGTTGCAACACATAAGGGGAAGTTCCATTATCACAGACCTGCACAAGGCAACTGCTGGGCAAGGGCAAAGGCTTTCCTGAATCTTGTGATTTGCCCAAAAGTCTGTGTTTTATCAACAGGAAAGAGATGGGTGTGGGGTTAATCAGTAAAAGGTGAATTGTAGGATCTGGAAGCAGAAACAGAGAGTCAAGCTAAGCAGGGTGGTTCCTGGCTGACTCCCCGGTTAGTGCTGCATTAGTCTGCATCCCTTCGTTAGTGCCCAGCTGTTCAGGATCAAAGGACAGTCAGCTTGTTGCATCCTGAGGCTCTTGGCCTCTAATCTTCCACAACACATACGGTTGACTTGTTTTTCCCCTTTGTTTGTTTGATGCTCGTTGTTATGGATTTATTTTGACCCATGAGGATAAATGATTGCAAAAAGAAAAGAATGAACACAAAATAATTTCCTGTTTAGAGCCTTGCTGCTTGCATGTAATTAGTGAGTAAAGGCCCAGGGAGGGGTGTGCTGAAGTGAGGGTGATTCAGGCTGTTCACGGAGGAAGCCTGGGAGGTGGGTGGGGATGAAGTACATTCCCAAGGGCTGGGTCCTGAGAAAGTGAGCTCTGTGAGGGGCAGAGGAGGTAGGGTGTGCAGAAGTGGGTACGTGCTGACATTGATAGTTTTCCATGCTGATCTCTGTCAGTGCAGATACTTGCTTGTGGTAAAGGCACATCATGTACTCCTGCTTACTGCTCTACAGAACTTAGTTTTCAGTTTTCCTGTTCTCTGATAAAGCACCAGTAGAACAGATTCTGACCAAAAATTCAATGTCATTAGAAGAGGCTTAGAGTCTTGAGAGAGAAAACAGAAGTCCATGGCTAAAATCTTTTTTCATCCCACAGGGTGAATCATTGTGCTCCAAGGCACAAGCCAGTGGCTGATGGATCAGGGGAAAAAAAAATGCCTTTCTCTATCAGCTGAAAAATGTTTCACCCCTTTATTTGAAGCACCTGATCTCAGCTGCTGTGAGAGGGGTGTCTGGTATTGCTCAGTGTGGTAAATTCCATCCTGAAAAGCAAACACATCCTGCCTTACCCAGGAAGGCAGAAGTCTGCAGTTACCTGCAGTGAAGAGTGGGTTCTGTGTTGTGTTAGCAGCTTTACTTTATGTGGTGGGTAAGATTTAACCAGTCAACAAACAGACTTGGTCAAGAATTTATGAGCACCAAAGCGTTCCTTCATGGCAGTGAGTTTCTTACCTGATTGAAATTGCTGGTTTGTTATCGCATTTGCTCCTAGCAATTGGCCAACAGTGAGGTGTTTTGCATATGCTCAGACCCTAACCTGTCCTGGCTTGGTCTGTCTTGTGTGGACTAGACTGGAGTGTGAGAACAGACCAGTAAGCCCTAATTTTTCACCAGGCCCTCCTCTTATTTAAGTTCACACACTCCATGTAAGATTAAAAGCTACGTGCCAGGGCACTTCACATGATGTGTTGAGAGGGCAGAAGGAATTGCAGAATCTCTTTGTTGTCTCAGGCTCCATTTGTCCTCGCTTGTCTAGTTAGTTCAAAGGAATGGTGCTTCTCTGTATCTACACATTTTGATCCAGCATCATGTGGCACATGTTCTCTACACTTCTCACACAGTTCCCATCCAGTTTAGTATCTGTTTTTATTTATTCCAGATTGTTGGGGTTTGCACTGAGGAACTGCATGCAGCTCAACAATGGAACGGGCAAGGGATCTTGGAGCTGCTTCGGACTGTCCCAGTGTAAGTGCTCGTGTAGCCCCATACAGAGGAGCATACTAACAGAGAACAATTCAGTTGTTTGTTTTTATTAACAGTCTTTAACTTGTTGATAGAACTTACTTAATCCTGTACTGTAGCTGGAGATGAGAATTCATTGCAAATCTGTTCTCACACACAGATGCTTAGATAGCGAATTAATGCATGTGGAAGTCCACATGTTCAGGGTGGAACAGAGTGAGCTTTTGAAAGCTTAATTGCCTTCCTTTTACACCTGCAGCATTTTCTCATTGGTTCTTCCTGAAGGAGCCAGGACAACTGTTACTTGTGACCTCTCTGTGTAGTTCAAAAGAAAGGAAAGTGAGGGTCTGACTCACAGTACCTAGCAAAGCTTGGGTACTGTCTGAAAGTGAGAAAATCACTCTCAAACTGGCCCCACTTGTTGGGCCAATTTGCGATAGGAAGAGTGTTCATGAGAGTGAAGTTCACTCTGTTATTTCTCCCTTGGCGAAACAAAGATATTGTTGGGTCAAGGAGGAGATGGATTTTAAGTGTTACATGATATGTTGACGCTTTATTTGCTGCCAGTTTGCAGCTAAACTTTTTGACTTGCAGGTGTTTTGTTTAAATGTTTTTCTCTTGTATTTTGAGATCATTACAGTGTGATAGTAGCTCAAAAGATTTTAAACAAAATGGTTTTGAATACATGTTCCTGTGCACAATAGTAGACTCTGTAGTGCCACAATGGGCTTTAATTGGTCGATTATTTGGAAGAGTCCTCCCTTTGCTGCTGAATTTCTTAAACTTTTCCCATTTAGGCACAAGTACAAATAATTCATGTGAATGTCCTAGAGAAGAGAGAATTTGTCCATCTGCAAGCTTTGTTTCTGGGACCCCAAGACAATAAACACTGTCTGCAGCTCTTCTCTAAGTCGTTACAGATATAGCACCCCTCTCCCCAGTCTGTTCTCGTGTTGTTTTTTGGCTTTTGTGCACCTTTCCAACAATAAAATGAAATCCAGAAATGTCCCTGATTCCAGGGCAAAGCTGCAAACTGCTGAGATACTGATGTGGAGTTAGCGTAGAAGGCTCTTGCATCCCAGAGAGGAACTGAAGCAGGTGGCACTTCTGCAGTTAACAATTAACAGCTTCCAAAGTGATGTGAAAAAAAAGTAGCTACCGATGCATCTGAAAACCTATAAAATATTAACTTTTACTGGTCTGACTGCAAGTGCTCTAGGAGACTGACACAGACAGGGCCAGAGGAGGGGGCTTTTGACTGCAATAACAAAGTATCCCATGAAAAAAATGAAAAATTCTGTGGTGATTTCAAAAGACTTCAGTTTTTATTTCAAATGAAAAGCATGATCTAAGGCTGATTTCTACAGTCTGTGTGCACTGTGACCCAAAGTAAAGTCGTAGTTGAGTAGTTCATCTTCACAGTAGTCTGTTTTCTATCACCTTTGTTGGGATACATCTTGACCCTTCCAACTTTCATTGCTAATGGAAACAAGGATTTCCCTGAACCATCTAAGTACTCAGCCATTAAGTACCATCTGGGCAAACTGTCTATTGTGAGGATATTCATCAGAGCAATAAGCTTTTTATGATACTGAACATGACTGCTGATCTCAGCAGAAAGTGAAGTCCCATTGGGACGCTGCTGCATCTTTAGATACTTAGTAGAGATATAAATCTTGACCCCATGCCTTGCAGATCTTTCATATACCTAGGTTACACTGGACTTCTCAGTCCCAGTTCAGTTACCTATAAAACACATTTCAGTCTTTTATGGGTAAGTGGGTCCACACAGGGGATAGCCTGTGTCAATCAAGATTTCATTGCAAGACCTGGTGGTGCCAGACTCTAGGCAGATAACAGTTAGGTCATGGAGGGCTTTCATTACTAGCTAAAGCCTTGTTTGGTTCATTGCCTTTCTTTCTTTGTAGAGCTGGAGGCCCCTGGCTGATAACAGATATGCGAAGAGGAGAAACGATATTTGAAATAGACCCACATCTGCAAGTATGTCTTTAGTTAATAAAATATCGTGTATTTTGTAGTAGCCAGGGAGGATTGGTTTAATGGCATAAAACAGTTCTATTATTTTCTGTAAAAGTGATGTGATCTTCTCAATTTTTGCAATAATCTCCAAACAGTCTTAGAGACTCCCTTTGCCCTCTCAGAAGTGATTCAAGAGTGCACGTATTTCGCCCCAGGTGGATGGCAGCTCTAGGAAGAAATTTAGAGAAGCTAGGCCAAGAAAGCAGAATCTCATCTATGTGACAAATTGGTAAGATTTGTGGCATGTTTTAGACAGGACGAAAACAGACAATGAAGAGTATAGAACAGTACCTGATTTAGAGATGGTTGATCAGGAACTTCCTCCGTTGTTTTATATGCAAGCATAAGGAGAAATAACGTGCAGAAAAAACAAAACCAGTTAATTTTTGTTTTTCATAGCAAATGAAACAGTGTAGTTCATTCCTGTAGGATGTCACTTGAGGCCAAGTAGTTAGTATGATCTGAAAAATAATGGCAAGCCAAAACTATCTCATGATGTTATTAATAATACACGCAGGAAGATATATTAAACCTTCTGCTTCAAAGCTCAAGTTAATTTCTGAAGTTTAAAGATCAGAATAGGACCTCTATGGAGGGGTTACCATCCCATGGCCTACTGCCGATTCGTGTGTGTGGGAGGCAGTTCTGCATCCCTTCAGCAGAGGTGTGGTGCTGGAGTGTGGGGGTCCAAGGCGAATCCAGCATGATGCTGACCTTGTTTCCGTGCATCACCGAGTATTTCCCTTTAACAGAGACCTTACGGCTTAGCCTGGTAAGGCGCGTGCATATGTGCACGTTTTGTACAAGCTATTGCGTTTGCTTACGGTCTGTGTGTCTGTATCTGATTACCCTCAGTTGCCTCACAGCATCTTTTAATTTGAAAGCTTAAGAAGGAAACCAAATTCAACTTTTACTGTTCTTAAGAGTTTGTTCATCTAAAATAACAACCCCAGTCTGAGAGAGAAAAAAATGTTCCGCAAATGTCCCACAATGTGGGAGCAAGTCCTACAAAGTTTTCAGGCTCTTCAAAATTTTGCCTGTATGCCCTCTCCCCTCCTGGAGGGTGTTGTCTGTTCTCCACAACATTGGCGATTCCTACGATAACAGGGTTTTCTTCAATTTACTGTAAATGAGAAGTAGCTCAGCTTACTGGAATCTGAGTCAGCCAAGGCAAGTTAAGGCAAATAACGAGTACTTCTGCCTCACCAGTGTGTCCTGCCACTGACGGCTGCTATGTCTGTGGTCTTTCCGGACTTCCTCACATTAAAACATTCCTGTTTCTGTTCTCTCTTGCTCTTTCAACAATGAGTATGCGCAGGTGTGTGCACTGCTCCTCCCTGCTGTGCTCCTGCAGGCTGCGGGGAGACGCGGGGCAAAAACTGCTGCTGCAGTGCTGAGTCCCACAAAGAGCCTAAAACCTGAACCTGGGCAGGGCTGGGGTCAGCCCTCACCACGCACCTCCTGCTCTGAATTAATGGGCAAAGGATAAGTGTCATTCACCTGGCATTTTTAGTGCTGTTACACGGTGCGTGAGAGCTGAAAGGCATGGCCGGCAGATAGGTGGAGGCAAGGGGGGAGAGAAAATGGTCGACTTCCCAGGGAGCGGGCAAGCACGTCGCCTGTCCGGGAAGCGGGCAGAGCTTGTTTTGAGGCTGCATTGTCTCTTGTGGGAATTGGTTGAGGCCTAAACCCAGCCCTGGCAGCAGCAGCTGTACTTTCTGTTCGAAGTCGCTGAGACTGGATCCCAACTAAGATGTCATCCCAGGATGTCAGCAATTAACACTGTGGCAGCGCGGGCTGTTTTCTGTGCAGCCAGGCTTCCCTGTAGGCCATTCAGATTTCCCTGGCAGCACTGTCAAACAATCCCTGTTGGTCCCCAGCTCTGTGCTGATTCTCTGTCTTAGCAGATATCTCTGAAGAGAATAAAGCTGATTTGAATTTCCTGAGTTGTGGTTGCTGCTCTGCGGGTCACGCTGCAGTGCTCTGGCTCATTTAGAAAGGGATCAATGACTTAGAAGAGCCTCAGAGCATCCCTCCCACATGCTGAGAGGAAAATGGGACAGAAACATCCTTTCTTTGAGGAAGGAAAAATCTGAACCTCCTTTGCCCTGGGCTCCTCCAACCTCCTGCTCAGGCTGCCCTTTCATGGGAGGAAGAACAGCCCCTCAGCCCAGGCACATCTTTACTGGCTGAGAACGGAGTAAAGCCCTGCTTTACCCAAACTGAGAGCCTGCGCTCGTTGTTGTGTTTTGTTTTGTTTTTCCCCCTTCAACATCAATACTTGCAAACACAGGCATGCAAATTAGGCTGCCTTAGCCCAGCTCGTTTCCATCAGCTCCCCTTCATCTCTAAGGGATGCCAGTAGAGCAGCAGTTCTTCCCCTCAGGAAGTGCTCTGCAGACCAGCTGAGATGCAGACGAGGGGCTGCAGAGCATCCCTCTCCCCCTCCCTAAGGCTCTGCGCGCTGTGCCTCTGGCTGCAGGGATGGAGCAGCACGTCCCAGAGAGCCCCTGTCCAGCTGGAGTCCTCAGGGCCCTCTGGGCTCTTCCTCTCCCTGCTCAAGGGCAAGTTTGGTGGCTCTCTTCTGCTTCCCAATCACTGGAATGAAAAATAACCATGCTGACAAGCTAAATCTCCCCATGACGGCTGATGTGGGGCTTGACAGAGCGCTGTGGAGGGCTCCCTAAAGAGCCACATGGTAAATCTTGCTTAGAGCGTCGCTAGCATATGTAGCATCAGATGTATTTTTTTTCACAACTTCTATTTCTGGGCAAAACAACTAATTTTGTGTTTATCATATAACAAAAGAAAATTCCAGCAGATGTATTATTTCTCAGATTTTTCCATTACTTTTTCATAGAAGCCAGTTTCCCCTGATGCCAGAGGAAGATCCCAGTGAGTAGCCTTCTTTCAGGGAGAGAGGCAGAAAGAAGGCAGTCTCTTGAATGCTTAAACCTAAGCCAGGACTGCTGTGGTCTTACCCCCTGCTGCAAGCTTCTGCCTCCCTTCTTGGGCCAGAGAGCCAGTTCAGGAAGGTGATCCAGCTGAAAAAAAGTCAGTTGGCTCAGGGAAGGGGCAGGAGCACGTGGAGGAGGGTGGGACTGCAGCCACCGTGAATTACATCATCTTAAACTGCTGTGCAACCACACCCAGAGTGCTTGTGCTTATCTTTGGGCTGCTCAAATCCCCCCCCTTGAATGGTCACAAGGACAAGCAATGCTCTTTGTAGGGTACAGTGGATACAGCTGGGCAGGGGGAGGAGTGTATGTGGGGTTTAGTATGGAAACTGCTTCTCGGGGAACAGATTTTGCAAAGCACTGAGTGCTTCCACGGTCTCTTGACTCCAGTGGCAAGGTCAAACCAGAGGCTAGGAATAATGAGTGGTGAGATCTGTTCCCGTTGTGTGTAATACAACTCTGCTCTTCCCTCACATCTTCAAAGTTTCTGTCCCGCAAGCAGTGGGACTTATCGCATATTTTGAGGTGACCCAGATGTATGTAGGGAGATGGAGATTGCTGAGTGGTATTAGAAGTGACACCCCTGCAGAACAGAGGAAAATGAGCCTGATTTATTCGGTGCCACTGGAGAGGTACCAGCATTAAGAGCAGCCCTTCCTCGGTGTAACTCAGCCCTAAGTTTGTTCAGCTCAACATTACCCCCTTGTGGGAAATGGGTGGAAATTCAGACTAATGACAGTTCCCGTTAGCAGGTAGGTGTCCTCTGGAAGTTCTGGTTGCAGCTTAGGGCACAGTCTTGCTGGCAACAGATACGTGTGTCCTTGAAAAAATGCATGGTGTGCAAGAGTATCCAGCTGTTTGTTGGTGGTGTGCGACACCAAACAGTGGTTATGTGCTTGGAAAGCCCAACTTGCAAGGGAGGGAGCTTGTGTATTTTGCCAATAGCTTTGACACGTGCACAGACCGATGTCTCCTGGCACATTTCTCCGCAACTGAACATACCAGCACAGTAAAAAGCAGTGGTTGTATGGGCAGTCTGCAAATGATGAACTCTTGGAATGATGTGTCTGTGTGAACTTTTTCTTGTGGGACTCCTTCGTAAGCTTGGAAAGGGATCTTAGTGTTAGTTATTCAGGGGCTTGTTGTGCTTCGTATGGGAGTATTGAAATACTTTGAGCTGGTGTCAACTAGAACTAACATAGAAAGAGGCAAACCTGTATACCCCAGGAAGCTCATTTCCACCTCTGTTTTTCCCTGCCTCGTGCCATGAGCACCACAGAGTGAAGCAGTTTGGATACGTAGGAGCTGCTGACAGCAGCCATGCTCGTGCTGGATGGAGCCGGGGTGGGTTCCAGCTCGGGGTCAAGCCACACCCAAAAAAGTCGTGGGGTTTTGGATCTTTTCAAGCAGGAGAGAGTCGACAAAGGGATTGAGACAGATGGCTCAAACCTGAGTGGAGTGAGTGCCAAATGTGCCTGGGACGATCTCAGCCGGCCCCCTGAGGATGATGAAGACAGCAGGAGCATTTGCATTGGGACCCAGCCTCGGCGGCTCTCCGGGAAAGGTAAGAGGTCCTGGGCTGAGTTGCTGCCATGGCCTTTTGGCCCATTCTCTGACAGGTCTGGGCAGCGTTGTGGGGTTCACAAGAAACACCACATGTCCAAGAGATCTTTGTGTTGTTTTGTCTAAATGTATCTTTCAGGTTTTAGGCTATTTCTAATCTAAATCTGTGAAGTTTAACTGAGCACTGGGTGAAACCAGGACTGTAAGCACCTGCAGGGTGACACAACTGCATTTTCCAAGGCTGTGTTTCCTTTTTAACTTTGTCACTTCTTGGGTGGCACAATGGGCTGACACTGCATGTAGCTGTAGCTGAACTCAAGTGGTTCTTGCAAATACGGAACTCTGGAAAGAAGAAATTGAATTCTGTGGAGTTCCCCTTTGCAGTGAGATGCCATGTCAGGGTACAGATGTCATGGCCATTAAGCAAGCCTGAAATTATGCATGCTATCTTTCAAATGGGTGAAGTAATGTAAAATTAGAGGGTTTGAGATTTCTTGGACTTACTGATATTTTCCATAGCAATGATGTCTTATTTGTTTTAAGTCCATGGTTTAAAAAAAAAAAAATCTAAATGCACATAGGGATCTGTTTGGCTTCTGCACAAATATTTTGAAGCACATTGAATCTAAAAAGAGTAGACACTATTCTCCCTCAGCCCTGCAAATAAAAAGCCCAAGACAGGTATAGATGGTGATATTTGTATGTCATACCCTTCAAAATATTTTGAAATCGTTTAGATATTTTTTTCCTCCACCTGATTATCAGAAAAGGTGGGTAAACTTCTAAGCAAGTTAAGAAAGTATCCTGTTAAAGTATTTGGCCAATCAACATCATAGGAAAATGAAAAAGCAAAAACACTGCATCTGAACTGCATAATTTGCAGTTTATTTTCAAATGTGAGCTTGAGGATTAAGTTTATCCTGCATAAAATGTCTTTCTTGTGAATCTGGTTGTAAATTAATTGTCAGATTTGCAAAGCCATTTGCAAAAACTCCTAGACCTCTGTGCTCGTTTGGTAAAGGAACAAACTCCTATTATGCCTAATAGGAAAAGTGACTTCCAGCACAAAGGCTGGATGTGTCAGGAGGTTCTGCAAGAGCTGCAGAAAGAGTAAACATCTCCTTTATGAAAGGATACAAAACTACTCAGAATTTCCTCACTGGGGGGGCATAGTAGCAAAGCTTCCAGTTGTCCTTGCCTGACATAACATCGCAGCCCAAAACATGAGAATTCAAGCTGACTTTATAAAGTGAAATAACTCTTAAGGTGCAGGAAGGGCCATTAAGAATTAACCCTTAGCATTTCTTTATTTCTTTCTAAAAGGGAAGAGTTTAGATGAAACACACCATAGAAACAGGCCTTTTAAGAAAAGCTGGTGTCTCCTTTGTGTCTGTGATGTTTCTGGGGACTCTGAGTCACGTTAAAAAAATTCTCTTTGCAGATACGGAGCAAATCAGGGAGACTTTGCGGAGAGGGCTTGAGATTAACAGCAAACCTGTTCTACCTCCAATAAATGCACAAAGACAGAATGGGTTGAACCATGACCGAGCACCGTAAGTTTCATTCTGCATTCTCAGCTGATGGGAGGAGGAATACTAAGAGCTCAGACTGGAAAACTAAGTTAAAGCTGGGTGGGAAAAGGCTTGGCAGGGGTAGAGGAAACATGATAGCAAATACTTGCAAAGGGCAAAGATAGAGGAAGAAGAGTTGTTCAAACTGGGTTAATGGGCTAATAATCAGGAGGGGAGATTTTGAGACGGATTTTGGACAACCTTGCTAATGCAGAGTGGCTCTGACAGTGTCCTGTAGGATTTGCTGCTCACAGTGTACAATGTATGAAATCAGGCTGGACTGAGCCCTGTGAAACTTACTGTCAAACAGTGATGAGGTATCCAAAGAGCTAGGTGGCATAGATGAGCATTTGCTGATATTTTTGCCTGCACATTTTGTTTCCAAGCTCATAATTAGAAACCTTTTGATTAAAACATTGATTTTTTTTTTTTTTAAGTGACTTAGATCTTGCCTAAACAGGCGGGTACTGGCAGTAGTTACCTGCCAATATCACCCCAGTACCACCTGTCTGTAGACTAACAGGTGAGTAAAGTGGGACTAGGTGGGCCTGGAGATCTGTCCTCATTTGTAAATTTTGGCTTCAGTAAATCTATAGGAAATTACCTGTGGTTTCAAGCCATCTGCAGTATCTGCACTTCAGTCTTTTTGCATTTTCTTCCCTTTCCGTCTTAGGCTGATTTCAGTGACCAGTTAAATCTCTTACATCAATCATAACATTTTCATCTAAGTGATGAAGAAAGGCATGCATCTTTGCTGTACTCTTTCCTCTTGCTATTTCCTTTGGTTTCTTAGTCTCCCATGAACATTTGTGCTTTCTTGCTCTAAGAGTAAAGATCATCATGAAATCAGTTCTTTCCTGTAGTGCCAGGCAGGGACAGCATCCTGCTCTGTTTCAATTCCAGTTTCATTCCTGATTCAACCATTGCATGAGAAAAATACTCCTTGTACTTGATTAGGACTCCATTTTTGTTTCTTGTTCCATTTTCTGGGTGACCTCTGATTTAATTTGCATATAAGCATTTCTGAGTTGCCCAGTACTTTGGGGGAAGTACTATGTCAATCGCTGATACTATGTACTAATAAGTAAGATGAGATATTGGTGATTATAAACAAAATGTGTCAGGTGGCTTTAGTATTGCTTTAGGAATAATCTTATTTTTGATATATAGCAATTATATGGAGCCAGATTCTGACCTGACTCAGATTCTGAGTAGTACTTCCCTGCCTGAAGGTTGGTCCCATTGGCCCCACTGAAAAAATCAGATGATACCATCTGATTTGCAAGAATCACACCCAGCCTTAGAAGGCTGCAAAGCACTGAGCAGGATTTCTCACAGATGCTGGGCTCCTGCATGAATCTGCATGCCAAGTAAAAGCTCTCTGTTTGCAGTGGTTGGGGGAGACCAGAAACATTTTGGGTGTTCATCAAGTCAGCAGATGGGTAAGCCACACTGCTGGGAGGCAGTCATTGCTTAGATAAGAAAGCTGTATGTTATTCAGGGTATGATAAACAGAGAGATACTCAAGACAGGGTGCTGAGATGTTAGTAGAGGTCTAAGATGGAGCACACAAATATTTACCTGAGTTTTTAACTGTTCTGAGACAGAGAGGAAGGCAGGTCAAATTCAGAACTTCGTATTGATGACAGTACCCTTAGTAGCAAAGTTGTCTGACCTGTATCAGCTGCACACCCACCCTCCCTGAAGCCTGAATGGTAGAAATGGCTGGTTCCCAGTGTTTGTCTCCTAGAAGATCAATACATTGCTCTGAGGTCCATGGTGGCTGCTGTGGAAGCTGATAGCTAGCCTGTTTCTCCATAATAGCAGTGCAGCTAAGGAAAGAGAGCTATCAGGCTGCTGTGCATCTTACCAGTGGTCATTCTGGTGATTGTTAGCATCTGAGTGATGGAGGAGATCTCAGCTTAAACAGCGGTGTGTCCTGATACCTCCTTCCTCCGTTCTTACTGACTACTTTGAGAGGAGTTTGGAAAAGGTCTTTTTCAACTTGTGCAGCGTTTTTTCTTCTCCCGTTCATGTAACGGATACAATGGGACTTGTTCAATTACCCTTGTTCAATTCAGCCTTACTGAGATGGGTGGTTTGTACTGGCAAATAGTGTTTACTCACAACTTCTATCTAACTTGTAGTTAAATCAGACCTGATGATTACCCTTACTGTGGTTAAAACTTATCAGTCTACATTTTTTCCAGCACAGTATGGTACAGATGAAGTGGTAGAGGAAGATCTTACTAGGGCTTGGCCTTTCTTAATATATTGTCTCAGTGTATCTTACGCATTTGAGCAAGGTTGGACAACCTGCTCTTAAGCACCTGAGCATGGTCTGGAGTCTCTCATCTCCCACTGCTGCAGAGAGATGTAGCTTAGGAATTCAGTTGTTGCATGTGGCAGTGTATCTCCGTCCACATTCCCTGTAGGTACCAGCCTGGGTTAAACCACAACACCATTGCAAAGGCTGAGACATGAAAGACACAAAACCCAGCGCAGATACAGTAACTTCATAGGACTTAGAGGCACCTGAGATGAAGGACAACTCTGCACATAGATCTGGTCCTTCTGGTACAATCCTGCTTGGGCCTGGTAGAGCCGGGTCCCAGTTCTGTCCTTCACTGTGAATCTTGTGTAATGTAAGGCAAGTCATCTAGCTATTGAGCTTCAGTTCTCAATCTATAAAATGGGACTAATAACAATGTCATCTTCTTGAGGCACCACAAGGATAAATATGTTAACGATTACGAGGTGCTGGCTGATGGGAACCAGGCTTGAGTGTAATCATATCCTGCACTGTACACACCAGACCATAAAATATCAAACCCATGGTTCGTTGCAAGGGTCCTGTGAATAACTGGTGCACTTGGGGCTCCTCGGGAACTTGACAGAAACGCTCTGTTGGGGCATGGCAAATTGTTCCAAGTCTACTTTCCATAAGGAGCACTGCAGAACCCTGTGGCCGTCAAATTTGCACCCAGCTGACATTAGGATGTTAAAGGCTGACACAGACTCTAATGGCTTCGTGCAGAAGAGGAATGTGCTGTTTATTTATCAAAGATTTGCAGCCACTGACTGCTTTCATAGTAGCTTTCTTCCCTTTCTTTTATCCTAACCCTACCACCCACACACAATAATCTGTCAGGGTTTAAAGCAGACAACCTGTTCTGCATTCAGTGTCACTAAATAGCATCAGAAACACTCAAACTTTTGAATATTTATTTGTATAAAACTTTGGGGATCCAGATTCCATATGGATTTCCCCATCTTTCTGTTGCTACAGTTTTTGGTGTTTATGCAAAATCCTCACATTGTTTGGTTCCAGATAGGGCTTGATTCAGCAAAGCACATACTTACATGTTAAGCGTGCATATTACCAGTAGTTCACTGTCCCAGAGTCCTAAAAAAAAAAGTTCCTTTGAGAAAAAAGCTGTTTTCTGTCAAAACCCTGTTGGGCAGCTGTAGCACTTTGATTCATTAGTGTTATTACTGTAGACTGTGTAGCCATTTTTCTCCTACGGATATGAATAAAGGCACTCTTAATGCTTAAAACTGCATCAGACATCTGTTTCTCAAAATGACTGTTAGCTCAGTTCATAAGCAGCCATTAAATCAGTTCGTACGCACTAAAAAAGAAAAAGTAAATTAATCTTTGGAAATATGACTAATCATTTTGACCATAGGTAACATAATACTCTTGATTACACCTTGGAAAAACGAGGCATGTATGACTCCAAATGTACTTTACAGTGGCGCATTATTTATTTCTTAGGACCCATCAGCTTGGTAGGTGCTGCTGAGATGGACAAAAAGGCGAGGCTCCCAGTCTCTTGAACTGTGCAGACTCACTGTTGTTGGATACTGTGAGCTGTTACCGGTAGGGAACGTTTAGATGTCAGTCTAAACACTGGTGCTGCTGAGACTTCAGTGAGCTGGAGGCTCCAGATGTCAAAGATCAACGACACTTGTAGTCTCGCTTCATTCGCCGTTTAATTTCTTCATGTAGCAGATTCCAGGGCTGAGTCTTTAATTGTTCCTGGCAATTGGTTCTGTGCTGTCCTGTGAGGTAGGTGAGTAGTATTCCCACTTTACAGATGAGGACAGAGGAGTTAATTTGCCACAGTTGCGGTGAGAGCCAGGGTTGGGATAGGGGAATGCTTGACCTTTTCCACCCCTCAAGGGTCCCCTTTATCATGCAGCATTGCTGAAAGTGATGTTTTTCTGCCCCTTGGCTGACTCAGTTCTACTGCTTCTGTCAGCTGAGGCATGGAATAGAAACCTAGAGCTAGCAAGCTGCATTACTGCATAAGTTGAGGCTAAAATTATCAGTAATTGGTACACTTCGTTATTCCAGGATTCAAGTAATGCCCACACACATCCCCAGTGTCTCAAGGTGAGGTTTGAGTAGTGACAAAAGGTCTCCCAGGGCTGTGTTAGTTTGACAAAACACAGGATTTATCCAACGTCTCTTTACTGTTTATGACTCTCTCTTTTCTCAAGAAGGATAAAGCATTGTGGTTCGACAGGCCACTCATGCATGGTTCCCATATTTCTGTCTGGGATTTCCCAGGCAGCAGCTTACGCTGGTCCCCCAGCCACTCGTGCACAGTGGTCATTTGTCCGGGAGCCCACCACAGATGCCCCAGAGACCTCAAATCCCATCTGTGTTCAATTTCCAGGCAGAAAAACAGGCTGAGTCTAGGGATCCCTGAACATATGGTAGCTCTGTGCCAGTGTGCTAATTCCATCCAGCCCTGAACAATTTCCAGCTGTGCAGGGAAATGAAGGCAGGTTCCTGGCAAATAGAGCAGGGAACAAGCCTCTGGCAGGTGGGGCTGGCGGGACTGTCCTGGCTCTGACCTTCTGGCACAGGGCACCCTGAGCATCTCGGGTTGTTGCCCTTCCCTTGTGGGAAGAGGGAGGAGTCGTGTCCTCCTGAGATCACCCCAGGCTGGCACCCAGTGTGATGTAGCGCCAGGTTTGGAGCGTGAGAATAAGGGTGCGACCACTTGCAGGACTGGAGTCCACTCTCCGTGTAGTCCCTTTGACTTGGGAAATAGGGCGTGCTGATTTCTCCTTTCAGTTAATGCTGTGCATAGCATTGGGTTAATGCAAATTAACAAGCTCCATCTGAGCAGCATTTCTGAGGAAGCTCTCTTACGTTGATATCAAGATGTAGAATTTGCTTTGAGGCAAGTCTGCACTTTGCTTCTTCCAGTTGCACTAGGTTTTGATTGCTGCTTTACTTGGGCGGAGGGGAGCTGTTGTCTGTGTAGCTGGTTTCCTGTCTTCAGTTCTTGGAGGCAAAGTTTTACATAAAGGGGAGCATTTCAGCATTCTCTGAAACTGTCTAGTTCTGGCTAGACTTTCTGATTCTGCAACCACTAAGCAGTAAGTTTCCAATCCAGTCCTGCTTATTTAGGCATGCTCTCTCATCGAGACACCATTCAGTGGTGTCTTGCTTGAGTAAGGAATGCTGAATGGGGGGAGGCAATGTGCTTT
The DNA here is from genome assembly GCA_013399115.1 of Anseranas semipalmata. Lineage (NCBI taxonomy): Eukaryota > Metazoa > Chordata > Aves > Anseriformes > Anseranatidae > Anseranas > Anseranas semipalmata. The sequence continues at coordinate 72,748 of VXAA01002551.1, read as the reverse complement.
AGGGAGTGTCTCTCGGCATGAGCCTGAGTGCTGGGTGACAAGCCTGCGAACTAGAAAAGCGAATGTCTGGAAAACCAGTGTCAGTAGAAGTGCAGAATGGTCACCATGCTAATAATTTGCACTTCTGCATAGTTTTCCCCATCTGAGAATCCAAAAGTGCTCTGCAAACATTGACTTAATCCTTGCAACACCCCTGCGTGGAAAAATGTCTCGGTTTTACAGACAGGGAACCTGATGCATAGAAGAGTTGTTTGAGGCTGCAGGGTGCCAGTGGCACAGCCTAAATCCCTCGATCCTAGTTCAGCTGTAGGTCTGGAACAGTCTGGCCCCTGCAAGCACTGACAGTAGTAGTTATGCAGCTTTCCAAAGGAATATGTGAGTGGCAAGAAGATTGTTGCTGCTGGCATTGTCCTTGGAGCCCTTCTGCGCCAGGAAATGCACACAGAACATCTTTACCATCCGGTTTAACCAGGATGATGAGCACCCAGATGTGAGTGCTTCAGCTAGCCTTGTCTCAGTGCGACCACAGCAAGATCTGCGCAGCAGCATCCTCCCCATTTCTGCACTTGCTTCCGTGCCTCTGTGACGTGTCCGTAACTCTGTGTGCCAAGATGCTCAGGGCTCTTTCCCACAACTGCTGGTTTGCCCTTCAGGGGAAACTGTGGGAAAGACACTGGAAGATTGCCGGCACTCAAGTGATCTTTGACCATATCTTCATTAGGGAGTGAGGAAGTTTGAAATAGCCCCAGTTGGGAAGGAAAAAAGGAAAAAAAAAATAGGCCAGGCTTTCTTTCCCAGCTGTGTAAGCTCGCTCTGTCTGTATTTGCTAACTCATGGCACTGGGGTTTGTACCTAGGAAGCAAGGAGCAGTGACTGCAAGTCAGGTTAGTGATGCGGTGGGCACCCACTCTTGCAGAGGCACTGCCATGGACAGCTTCCAAGAGTCTGTCCTTTGTGATTTCAGTACCCGGGGTGGTGACTTGGAAACGCGGAGGAATTACACTCCGTGTCAGTGTCAGAGCTTGGAAGGGAATTGAGACCTCCTTCAGTGACAGATCCATGAGATCAAACACTCTGATCATAAAGCGGAATGCAAATGCAAGAATAAATAAACCTTTCTTAATCCGATCTGGTTATTCTTGAATCCCGTAAAATAAGTGCCACTGGGACTGCTTGAGAAGAGGTTGTCATAAACATGACTTTTAAGGAGGGGACATCCAAACTTTGCGCAACCCAATGATTGCATTGGCGATTTTCCAGGATCCCCAAGGGCTGCTGCTAATTGGCAGAAAATTAAGCAGATTGCAGCCACCCTCATCTTTAATATGAGGAGAGGGCCCCCGGGAGGCTACAGGTTCCAGCGTGTGGCTGCTTCCATCAAGAAGGAGCGCAGCACGCTGGGACCTGTAGTCTCCTCGGGCCCTTTCTCCCTGTTGAAAGAGGTCTGGACATTGGATCCCTTTGTAACAGCTTGATCACCCCTCTCTCAAAAGCTTTGCCTTAAAAATCGAGTATGACTTTGGTTAAGTTCATGGAGCGTTAATTATCATTCATGAAATTAAAAAAAACAAAAACAAACATAATTTCTTCCCTCCCTCTCTCTTCCACCCAGTAGCAGACTACTGGTAGAAACCAAAGCTGGAAAAAATAGTTGAAAGTCAGCTAAAGTCACCTTGGTAACTGCAGCAGTACATTTGCCCAGAACAGGAGACATCAAACCCAACTACAAACAGCTTTAAAGAAACAAAAAGAATGTAATCATCTAAAGAATTAATCTGACAACTGCCCACGTTTACACCTCCCACAAGCTCCCAATCAGTGGGAAATGCGCTTTAATCTCCTCCAACTCCCCTCCAGTTTCACAAAACACTAGATGTGCAGTCCTTAAACTGGGGCATTTCCGGCATGCTGCTTCCATTTAAATCTGCTGCTTTCCCTAATGCAGCAGCCCTGGCTTTTGCAGACTTGTTTTTTCTGGACACTGAGAAACATGAATTTTTTTGTGTGGGTTGGATGAAGTATTAAATCTGGAATAGACAAAGTTTGCAACATTTTACGTGATAGTCAGCTCGATCTTAGTCATAACAAATAAAACTCCACTGGTTTCTGCTGCTGATTTATTTGGTGATGGGGTGGAGGAAGCAAAAGCTTACGGGTAACTGACAGTCATAAAACCAGGGATGTTAGTGTTAGAAAGCAAATTTTTTCTAAATTTTCTTCTACGGCTGAAAAGTACAAGCTATGGATGGCAGTGTGTGTTATGACATGAACTTCTTATTAATAACACCCTAGAAGTCCTGCTGACCCTCCATCTGGGCTATCACCCTTTGGAAGAGTCAGTACAAGGATTTCCGTTCCCAGTGGGAGAATTTTAATGGGTCTTGCAGAGTTCCTGCACATGTTCCAGAGTCTGAAAGTCATGTCCACTTGTGGCCTTCCTCAAGCACCTTTCACTTGAGCATCTCCAAGCATTTTACAAACTGTAAGCCTGTTAATACCCTTCAAGTCTGAAAACAGCTTAGGTTTGCTTTTGTCCATTTTGTTTTCATTAAGTTGTATATTTCAGGATATAATTACAGTGGAGACAGCAGTGGATCACGTGAGCCCACTTCCTTGCCTCAGCCACCGCATGGGTCTGACCGCTAGTCCCCAGACTGGATGTAGGTAATGGGATGCTCATGTCCCCCTCACCACCTTTCCACCACCTGGAGCGTGTTTGCAGCATGCTCACGAAAGCCCAGCAGGGCCCCAGCTGGAACAGCGTGCTTTGGGGTCCCTTGCTGGGGAGGTGGGACTGGCCACCTCTCAGCTCCAAGGCTATGGCGGTGATTTCCACTGAGGCAGAAAGCGGATGCTACAACCCAATTCCAAGTAGAGTGCACTGTGACCTCTTGATGTGTTATGCTTATTCCACAGCACGTCCAGAAGTGCCCACCACGCAAAACTCTCGTTTAGAAACGTATAGCTTAGACAGAAGGTGGTTTGGTTTCTGCTCTTGTAGTTTCACCCTTAATTTTGAATACCTGAGATTGTGTGAGCTCCACTAAAGTGAAACAAGAAACACGGAGACCGTGACTATTTTGGAAAAGTTTTGTGGAAAGGATTAATAATTTCATGTCATTCAAAGTATTAACTACCATTTTGCTTCACTCCTTCACCTTTTTGACAGAAGGGCTGGTTACTTATTAATGTGAAGTCATAATTATTGACAGCCTTAAAGTCGTGACAGTTCCGTTTGATGGTTATACATTAGTCAACATCTTCTCTTGAGCATATAATAACAAACAGCATTTGCTGGTTTTAATAAGATTTAGAAAGCTTTGCCCCTTGCCTGCAGAATGTTGTCGTCATTCCTATTATTGCATTAACAACCAGAGGCTGTTTCCCCTCAGGACTGCGTCCCCATTGTGCTAGCAGCTGTACTGGCTCGCATGGTGGAAACCGAAAAACCCACCTTCAGCTCTGGGAGTTTAGAGCCCAGGGTTATGGGGAACTGTCCTCCAGCAGTCTGTCTTCTGAAACATGAAACTACAGCGCTGATTGCCTGGGACGCTGTGGTAGGAGACGTGCCCAGAGCACTTAGGCAATCCAGGTGAGAAGGGCACAGTCTCTTGTCCGTAGCAGTAACATTGCGGTGTAACTCCTGATCCGCTCCAGGGTGCATAAACCCTGGAACTGCATTTAACGAGTGCAAGCTTATGGCCTGCTTGAAAACCGTGCATTGCTAATGGCTGACCCTTTTAGTAGGGACTGATAAATGAGTGATTGGAAGCGGTAGACCACAGGCTGACTTTCCCACAGCTCACTGTGTATATAAGATCTGATAAGGAAGTTCAGGCAAAGCTTAGCTTAAGGTCAACTGATCATTAATCAACGGTGCACTTCTCAGGTAATCAGCCTGCAAAATGCTGGCCTGCTCCACTCTTTGAAGACCCCACCTACAAAGAGCTGTAAAATGTTTGCTGAAGTAGATTAAACACAGCTTTAAGTGCCACCTATAGACTACAAAGCATGTTGTGTCTTTGCTTCAGGGTTAACCCACCAGACTGACACTTGGCTGACGGACAGTCCATCAGCCCACCCTGTGCATAAGCTGTATCCTGACCTACTGTGTCCTCGCTGAGTCCATTACTGTTTGTGTGTGTGGCTAAGGCAGGACATGGGGCATGTTTCACAGTTTTTATCTTGCAGGGAGATGAGATGAGCTGCCCTGTGTTTTTTTTCCCTGCATGTTTCTGTCCTGGGCATGGAGGGTGCTTGCAGGAAGGCATGGTGAGATATGAGTTAAGCTTGTACCCTCATTTTAGAGTGAGCAGCTCAGCAGTCTGGGTGGAAGGCTCACCTGGGACTAGGTGACAGGGCAGAGGCTATAGGCTGATCTGCTTTGGAAGCCATTCTGAACTGTATTACTGTGTGTGTGGTGGATGGGTGTCATTTTGGGACAACACCCAAATGTAAAGTCAAGCAGAGGTGTGATCTAAGTCAGCTCATGAAGTTCAAGCTATTTCTTTACAATTTTTTCCAGATGTATGTTCAAAATGGCTCAACTTGGGTGGAGGAAGGATCTGGGCGTGTTTTAACAGTGTTCCCAAATGCAGCAACAGCCTGGTAGCCTTGTTTGGTTTTTGGTCTGTCTGGCAAGACAGAACTATATTACGATGTGGCATCTTTCTCTCAGCTTCCTCCTGCCTTCCCTGCCTCCCTCCTCTGGTGATCCTGTTGTATAGAAATGATCTTAACAAAGTCTTACTTCTATTAAGTTCACATGGAAAATCAGGTCACAAAAATATAAATCATGTATCAGACACATCACATCAATTCATGTCATCCTCAAAAGTTGTAAACCCTGTGTTCTGCCCTCTTTGTTCTGGACTATCAAGTAACTGCTCTTTGAACATATAAAGTGTTTATGGTCAAGTATTTTGAGGTACACCTGCTTGATTATCTGGAGGATTCTGTCTGGCAAAGTTCCTAATCATGTAACAACATAACCTTTAGTCATAGTTCCGTGACATTCTGGCCTTGCAGAAATGAATAAATAGGAAGCAAAGCTGCATCGTCTTAAAGCAGCCCCACTTCAAAGGGAAAGCAATCTGCAGATGTCCTATTCATCACACACAGAGTCCATCTTTTGGTTGTCACACTTGATGCTGGTGGAAACAGAGAGTTCTCAAAACCTTTTGGTTGAACTGTGGAAAGAAATGATTTGGAGAGAATTGAAGGGTTGCTTCAGACCTTAAAGATATTCGAGGAAGGGCACAAGAGACTGGACAACCCTTTCCCACAGGCCACTGCCTAAAATATCCTGAAGATAAAGCAAAGGCAGGACGGAGGGCATACCTGCTAATTCTTCCAAGCTGTTTTATAGTGGTTTAGGCTTTGGAGAGTGTAGTTTTGCTCCTGTTCTTCACAGAAATTTTATTTCTTGTATGCTGGGAAGGGATGCAGCATGTGTATTCACCAATTCGGATCCTAGGTCGTCTAACGAAGGCAAAGAGCTGCATGCTGGGACTGGTAGTCTGCGGGAGGCTGCGTCTCTTTAGAGGTGATGAAAACTAAGATGCGTCTTCATAACAGTTTGCTCCTGTGTCCTTCAGTATTCACACAATCGATCTGAATCACAGCAGAAACAGCACACAGCACTGGGATCCTAAGTACGTACGTTTTGTTTCTCCTCTTAGAAGCCGGAAGGACAGTTTAGAAAGCGAGAGCTCAGCAGCTATCATTCCTCATGAGCTAATCCGCACGAGACAGCTGGAGAGCGTACACCTGAAGTTTAACCAGGAGTCCGGAGCGCTGATTCCCCTCTGTCTAAGGTGAGTGAGGCCATCCTCCTCCTCCGCTTTTGCTAACACGCAGCTTTTGCCTTGTGGCATTGTTTCGCCATACCGACGTGCATGCAATGGGTCTTTAAAGGCCAGAGCTGAGATAATTTTGCCAAAACACATTAGAAACAGATGATTCTTTGCATGTGTGTTCATCGCGGTAAGACTGTTTCTCAGTCTTTTTTTGTCCTCCAGTGTATTTTGAGTGCTGAAACAGGACAGGATTAGTATGTTTTTATTAGTAGTAGTCTAATGCTGGCAACTGTGATAAGGAAGGGATGTCTTATCGTATTGTGTCAAAGAAATCACTTGAGTTGTTAACTATGGCTAATGGACTCAGACACAAGTATTTGTGCAAAGCCTGTTTGCAGTCAGTTTGTGCATGCAAGTGTGTTTTTTAGTTAAATTCTGGCACTTACACGAATGAAGGAACAAAACATGGTGTGTATACTCTATGCATTATCTTTTGAAGGTTCAGGCCGTACATACCACTGTAAGTGACTTTTCTAGATGTCCACGGTTTCAGCACTATTTTTAAAAATACCTATGGCAAATGTTGTAGTCATTAGCATAAAACAAACAATTGCAGGTGATTGAGTTACTTTGGCTTAATGAGTTACGTGCCTGTGGTATCAGAGTTATCAGTAGCAGGTGCACAGTTGCTTATGCCTGTTGAGAAACCAATGGGATAGTTAACATGAACGTATTTTATTTTACATTACAAATGTGTGAACAATCTGTCCCGATTAGTTACCACAGCCCAGCTGACCAGCAGTAACTCATCAAGCAGCTGTGACTCTGTTGTTAGGTGCCATATATCTTACCTGAAGTTTTCCCAGTTGCATGTTGGAGGCATGCATGCATGCAGAGCCTCTGAGCCTAAATACCAGAGGCATGATTTTCCCCATCGACAGCATTGAATGTAAAAAGGGAAATGATACTATAGATGGTCACGTATGTGTATCTTCTAGGCATTTTACTGAAATGCGTAAGTAACACAGGTTACGTTTGTCAAACACCAGGGCAGTGGATTACTAGGCGTTGTCACCGTGGGTAAGATTGGTCCCACTGATGAGCCTGCTTAGACACTGCCGCATGATGTGGAGTCTGGATTCTCTCCTGCAGCTTTCGTCTCTCTGAAAGGCTGGCAGTCCCCCACCCATGCATGCATCAGTGCCTCATCGTGGGGATAGGCATGCAAGGGGACCTAGGTGAGCTATTCCAGTTCTGAAACAAGGCTCTGCGATTAAGGGGGGAGATAACAGGGAACTCCCTGCCTCAGAAGGAGACTTGCGACAGGTTTTGTGAAGCAAATCAGTCGTATATTCTTAAAAAAATTATTAGTGGCTGCCTTCAAATGGCTTCCCATGCTGATGGCAGAAGCTGTAGTGATATATCTTCATCAGTTTGTTGAATGCTGCTCACAGCCTTTCAATTCACACACATATGTTTTATTCCCCAGGGGAAGGCTCTTACATGGACGGCACTTTACATATAAAAGTATTACAGGGGACACAGCAATCACGTTTGTATCAACGGGAGTAGAAGGAGCATTTGCTACAGAAGAGCACCCCTATGCAGCACATGGACCTTGGTTACAAGTGAGAGAGCCTCCTTCCTTTTTTTCTCCCTTCCCCCTTTACAGTGTCCTAAAAATGATCCTGCTAAGGGCTTATGTGGCTTAAAATTGTAACAAACCTGTTTATTCTGCTGCAACATTTCTCATAGTTCTTGCATAATATTTTCAGTGATTATGGACTCAAAAAATAATGGTGAACTGTTACTATTTATGTTAATGGAGCTCAAAGTGATAAGCAGTGGCTGGAAAGTTCTAAAATCATCTGTGAATACAGTAGTATCCATTTCCTGGAATCAGCAAACACTTTGCAGGCTGTATTTACTCTTGATTTCTTCCAGAAAGGAATTTGGGGAGGCAGAGTGGAATGACCTAAACAAGAATGGAGCAAGGGCGGAAGAGTAGCAAGCAGATCTCAAGAGTAAGCTGTGGGACTTTGATCCTACAGAGCCAGGATCTCAATTTTACATCATCCTTTACAGGAGAGCAGCACAGATAGTGCAGCCTCTTTCAGTTATTCCTCTTTCCTATTGATTCTTTGACAAAAGTCTGTGGTTGCTTGAAGCACCCACACATTTTGTGCACCAGATTTTTTCTGTATCACAGATTTCCCTTGGAAGCTCCCCATCTGCTTGGTGGTGAGGTCAGCCCTACAGAGCCAGGGATGCGCTAATGATAAGGTGGCATAGCGCTATTCTAACCTTGAATTTCTTCGTGGTTATAAACATATTGCAGAAATAAAAAAGCTTTAGGGAATGTGTTAGTGCAGAAAAGCCCATCTCTGAGGGACTGTATACATGCAGTACATCTCTGCCTTCATTGTTACTGTGGCATTCCTGCCTCCCCTTCTGTGTTTAAGGCAGAGGTTTGTTTTAACATTGCAGTGTTGCAGTTAACCTTCCAGTGACTTGTTTTCGAGGCATTCCACTGCCTGTGTTCGTACGTCTGGAGGACATCACACCTTGAAATCTGTATGGCTTGTAAAGGAGCTGATCTTGGCTAGAATCATCTCGTGTGTAGGGATTTTCAAAGAACGTGCGTGCTTTGATTGTACTGACTGGAAAGTGCAACGCTCCTGTAATGATTAACAGCAAACGGTCAGGTTTAAGGGTGGGTCATTTGCTGTTGGTTCCTGTGCTTGCCAACACATGATACACAGGATCTTGTGACTGTGTTAACTCCAAACATAAGAGTGTTTGTGTGCATTTACATCACGTCTTGAAATGTATTGATGTGTAGAGTAGTCAGGTAACCTCTAAGAGTGAAGAATGGCAATAATTAGGTCACCATTCAGAAGAGTAACTAATGTTGACCCTTATGAACCTGGTTGCTTCTGTGCCTATTGCTGGGGCGCTAAAAATTATGTATGTTTTTTGGAGTTGGCAGGAGGGAAAGGTGGAGAGTTTCTGGCTCCTGAGGGGTAGGGAGAAGCAAGTTCCCTCGCTCTTCTCCTGCACAAGGTCAATGTATTGGATCTTCTCTTCTGACGGGACGGACTGTGTGCTGGCTCTTGCCCCATCCTGAGATGAGAATGAAGGAGGACAGACTGGGGGAGGGAGGAGGGGAGGCTAGAAGCAGCCTGGGACAAGAGGAGGAGCGCCCGGTTGTGTGAGATACCTGTGGGAGTGTCTGAGGCGCTTGGCTTAATATGCAATGGGAGGCTTCATCTGTGCTCAGCAGTCCCTTGTGGCGTTGGGAGTGGAGGAGGGAGGTTCGTGTGGCTTTGCTTCAGAAGCAAAAGAAATTGTGGCGCACAAAATTTCCACGGAGGCGAGCTGTGTTTGGTTTAGTCCCTTGCAGCCTGGGCTGGCCGAGTTGGCAAGCCCCGCAGAGCTTTCGCGGAGAGGCCCAGAGGGGCTTTTCCTCCTGCTTCACTTGGGACCCCAGGCACAGCGCTGAGCCCCGAGGAGAGCTGGCGGCTGACAGCAGAGCACTGCAATGCAGAGGCTTGTTGCAAAGGCACGTAAACGGAGGGACTGCGGAGAGGAAGAGAGACAGCAGGCCTCTCCTCCTGTGGACTTTTCCCCTATCTTAGGGGAGGAAAACGAGCCTGAAAAATCCTGGCCTCAACTCTGCAGCAGCCAGAGACTGACTCCTCTTGGGCCTGAGTGTTGGTGCAGTGAAAGCCCAAACCTGCAGACTAAACACAGTACCTCCTGTTTACATCTCGTGGGCTGGAGTGGAGTGTGTCCAAGGTGGGTCAGTCTACCAGGCCGAGCTGAGCAATGAGCTGAGAGTCGCTAGCTCCAATGGACGGTTAGCGGATGACAGGAGTTTGGCAGGTCCCAGCGCCATTCCTACCAGACAGGTGTCCGTATCACCACCGCAGCTGGTACTCGGCGGGAGCCATTTTAGCAGTCTCAGCAGAAAAGGCAAGGAGTCATTAGACCACGACGGTTGTACGCCCCATTTCTATCAACAGTCTTTCCAGGTCACGTTCGAGGTATGTTACTAGGGGAAGCCTGTCCTGCTGCTGCCTATGCTCTGGGGATGATTAGATTATTTCATTCTCCAGAGCTGTCAAATTGGCACCTTTCCCAAGTACTTGGACTTTTTTTTTTTCATTTAAGTAACATTTAATTAGTTCTAAGAAGCTAAATTCTATTAAAGGTCTAAGCATGTCAGGCTGGTTTATTTCTGAACTTCTTCCACTGTGTCATGTATTGTTGAATAGGGAAATTGCTTTGACTCAGGAACATACAAACATATTCAAGAAGCCCTCCTTGTTAACACTAGACTCCTGTTTATATGCTAGTTACTGTGGCAGAGTCTCTGATGTGTAACACTTGCATTAACATTACACATGATCAAAGGCTTCCGCCTTCTTTCTTCCACTCCCCCTTCCCCCAGTGCTGTGACAGCAGTGTCCCCACACTGCTAAGCACCTAAGCACCCCTTGTCTCCTCTCCTCTCCTTTCCGAAGGGCAGATGTTCCAGATGCACAGTGAAGGGCTGGGCAGGAGCTGTCTGCCGCGGTGTCAGAGGGTTAAGGATGCTGATCATGCACACAGACTGACATGAACTGCCCCACAGAGACATCTGTATTCGTGGTGGAGTGTCCGAGGTCCTTGGTCTGAGCTGTGCCAAGCACGCAGTTCATCACAGATCAACCTTGTTTGTCTGTAAACCTACCCAAAGCAAGGTGAGGTTGTGCGTGTGTCCTCCTTCCCTCCCTTACTTATGTTCAGGCAGATGATAGAGACGCTCTGTTGAAATGTGTTACCGATCAAGCCCGACCCAATAAAGTTGCCTGAGCCTTTAATACATATTAATATTATCCTGGGGTAGTTTGTGTCAAAGCCTGTCAGCATGCATCATCCTTTGGGAATTACCATCATTAAGTCTCCAGTGATGGGAGTCAGGACATGCTTCTGCAAAGCTCCTCGGCTTTTATGTGGAGCTCTCTGCCCGCCTAGCACAAAGCAGACTGTTCTCCCCTCCTACCTTGCTCACCTGGACTGCTTACTCTCCCCAGAGGGGAGAAGGAGGTTTGTTTAACACTACCTTCAGATAATTTCTGCTCCGGCTGCTTTAGGCAGTCATTGTTCTAGGGAGGAAGATGACAGTCAAGTCTTTGATCATGTGCAACGTACACGTTACGCATCAGATATTGCTGCAAACTCTGACATACAAGCCAATGCAGTGCAGTAAAAACAAACCTGTAGTTAGAGTCCTCGTTAACTGCAAAATCAAGCATACAGAATTTAAGAAGTATCTGAACAACAGTCTCTGCAGTTTAGCCTTGCCCCTGTTACGTATGTGCATTTCAATACCAGATCTAACTGAATGATCAGATTTTTTCTTTTTTTTTTAATCAAGTATGCCTCATTCAGTGCACAAGGATGCAACATGTTTTGGGGATGAATCAGGAGTATGGAGTAAGGTAGACTCTTGCCTATAGGACTTCCACTTCATTTGTTTGTCAAAATTAGAAGGTGTGTAGTGAATGAGGCAGGTAATTGCAGAAAAATCACAATAGTCCCATGGTGAAGCCTGTTAAATGTTACCCTGGAGAACTGGATCCTGTCCCTGCCTCTATTACGCTGTTCTTTCTCGATGTTATTCGAGATTCTTAAGCTAAAATATTCACAGGTGGCAACTGAGTTTGTGTTCCTCATTTTCTGGATGGCCAGCTTGAGACCCGAGGTCTGATCCGTGTTCCCAGCAGCTCCTGAGGCCAGGAGGAATGCTGCTGCAGATCCCCTGTGCCCCACAGTGCTGAGTGGGCTGGAAAACAGGGACCTGCAAGTCTTGAGGCAGGCACCTGCAAGAAGCAAGCGTTCAGACTCAATTTCCTCTTCACTTGTTTTCCCCTGTCTGTTAAGGAAAACCTTCTTCCAGTCATCCTGTGAAGATCAATTCAGTGCTTGCCAAGCATTGGAGCACCACAGATGAACACCAGAAGCAATTTCAGGAAGATACTAAAATTCATTCTTACAGGTCAGCAGAGAGAAAGGAACTCTATGGGGCAGGGGTTCAGTCTGGGGGTCGAAGACCTATGTTCAACCCCCTGCTCTTACAGGTTTTCTCTGAGACTTTCTTAGGTCTCAGCTTCTTTTAGCTCCCTCCCCCATCTGCTGCATGGAGAGGAGCGCTCCCTGCCTCGCAGAAATGTGAGGCTGAGCACGTCAGAGACTGAGAGCAGCGAGGACAGTAAGATTAGGTACTTCCAGTGTAATCCATGCTGGCAGTAGTTGGATGGAGCATACTAAATAAAGGGGAAGAGAGTAGGAGGGAACGGGCAAACAACTTGAATGATAATGAAAAGAAATGATGACTAATGCTGCATTCAGTGAGCAGAACCATACTGAGGACTGAGCAGGGCAGAGGTCTTGTGGGAGAAAAACTGCAGGCGATCTTGTGATTACAGATTTGTTTCGTGATGCAGACGTACGCTGGGGCCAAATTAGCATTGCGCAGGCAATCTCTGCTCAGCCATTTCCAAAGTTTTGTGTACCCGATATTGCTGGTCTCTGAGCGTGGAGGGTTTTTTTCCAGGTGATTTACTCCGTTTCAAAACAAACGCTGGTAGGCAGATGGAGGCTATGGTTCATTTGCAGTTGGCGCCCTCCAATTCTCAGCACAAGGTCTGTGTCTCCACGTGAGCTGAGCTGCTCACAGCGGCGGTGGGGTGTTATCCTCTGGCACCAGCCACTGCTGGAGGACGCTTTGCTCGCCTCCTGTGCCAGTGGGTTTGCAGCGTCCAGCGGTCACTGTGTGGATGCTGGGGCTGTGGAAACGGGGTTCTCCCCTCCTGTCTCCCTACCCTTTGTGTCACCTCTGGTCTGCCCTCCATCCTGTTTTTCTGTGTCTTTGTCTTCCCCTCATCCTGGCCCGTCTCCGCTTTTCTCTCCTCCCCTTCATTCAAGTTGGCAAATTCCTTCTCCTCCTCCTCCACATTGCCTGACTTCCAGCAGAAATGCTGAGAGCGCTGGAGAGTTTCCCTGCCTTTCGTCCTGATGTGCCTGGTGCCATAGCAATTCCTCATCACTCAGAGGAATGATCGGAGGGGAAAGTTCTACTTAGCTGCCTCTGCCCTGTGTTTGGGGGAGAGCGGTCTTGGGCTAAGACAGGCCCAGAAGAAGGGCTCTTCGGTGCATTTTTCTGCCCTTCTCCGAAAGGCTGTGGGCAAACAGTCACTTCCAGAGGCTTCTGACTTGGCAAAGTATTCTCATGATCGGGAGAAAGACTTTCCGTTGACCTCCAGAGCATTTTTTGCTAATCTTCGTAGCCCTCCTCCTGAGGGGTAGTTCCAGTGCTTTGCAACAAAATGATCATCCGCATTTGTTAGCACTGTCAAAAAATACTTTTTCCAAAATACCTCTCTGAGATAACATGATTCCTTTTCCCTTAAAAACCATTGAAAAAAAAATCAAAAACAAGACATCCAGCATGGAAAAATAAGTTGAGGCTTAGAACAGCAAGGTCAAACTTTTCATAGAAAATGTTAAACAAGCGTGCCTGTAGGCAGGATAGGTACATGGAACCTGTGGGAAGCATCCAGCATTCAGGAGATATCAACATGTGCTATCTATGCTGGCAGTTGTAGGGTGGGGGGAGATTACTGTGAGCAGGGTCATAGGGGACGATCCATTCTTTTGGTTTGGCAACCTAAGTGAAAAATCTGGGAAAGAAGATCAGACAGAGCTCAATCTTTAAATATTTTCAGTTTTTCTCGCTGAAACAAAAGCCTTAAAGAAACCAAAAGGAGGAAAAAAATCCCTTTGTGTTGAATGAAACCAGAAATAGAAGGTTTTCTTCAATAAAAACAGCCAAAAAAATAAAAAAGCAAGTTTTGCAGAATGGAACTAGAGTTGTTAGAAGTTTTGCCTTCTCTAATCAATGTTTGAGGGATAAAACACTCACCCAGGATATGAGAAACTCATGTTCTATCCCTTTGCTTTTATTTCCACCCCTATTTCTACTTCTTAGCTTTATGGGCGCCACAGCTATAGGGTATTTTGGTTCTTCTTCAGCTCATCCAATTGGAGTTGTTCCACATCATATAAAACAGTGAATTAGTCACAGAGACAGAGAGCACAAGAGAATGACTCTGTTCCGGTAGCGTTAGGACATTCCCCTGGAAATGAGCACATCTGGTTCTTCTCTCTGCTATACCACATGTTAAATCATTTATGCACATTGGCACAACGGCAGCAGCAGAGGTTCAAAGCAACATTTGTAAGAGCTACTCTGGTGCTTGAGATGCTTGCCTGTAAGTGGCAGCCATGGGCCAAGTCCTCTTTTGAAACGGTAAGGAATGGGTTTTGGTCTCCCCACACTTGAGTAGATGTGCCATGCCTAGCTTGGTGAGTTTAAGGGCAATGCCCACAAATGGGCTTAAGTCACGTACAAGTACAACCTGCTGTTCCCCAGAACAGTTTTATGCCTCTGTCCCAAGAAAAACATTTTCTAAATCTTTTAAGTGGCTTCCCCCAAATTCTTGGTCAGGCCTAGGACAATCTAAACTAACACTTTCCAGTAAGTTTATCATCTTCCCCCCAGTACTCCCCGAAATCTCACGGTATTATATCCCTTTTTGTTCTTCTTTCTCACTGTCTGAATTCATGAGATACCAGGAAAAACTTACATTAGAGGTTAAAATGTCCCATTAGGTCATCACGATCCTTCCTGTATCAACTCTTCTGCAGCATGTTCTCTAGTACTTTGTCCAGGCTAGTTTTGGATGAGTCAAGTTCTTCCATCCTTCTTAAGCCGGCTGACTATCCCGCAGCCTAATGCCCCTCCCTTGCTACTCAAACTACATTTTGGCTACTTTGTGTGGCTTTTCTCTCATCTGCTTGGGGCATTCCCTGAAAGGCCTGTTCTTCCTTAGCTTTTTCATTCTGAAAGAATTGGTATTGCCTGTTGTCTTGGCTCTCTTGTCAACCCTCTCCAGCTGAACCAAACTTTACGTGTTCACTGGAGGCAGCCCTGTCTGCAAGATGGGTCTTGTCAGGCTGGGCTACGAGGAGCCCCCCGGGACTAGTCTTGTAGCTAGGAATGTCATGGAGAGATCTCACAAGGTCAAAATCTTTCAGCGTCATCGTATGTGCTTCCTCTTCTGAGATTGTAACATCACGCTGTGAAGCAATGGGGACCCTTAGGCATCTGCGAGTGGATGTTTTTCCTTTACAAGGAGGGTTATGAATCTCATGGAAGAGCAACGATGGAAATTCCCATCAAAGGTGTTTGTTGCCGTGCTGGTACCTTGGAGGCTGTGCTGAGAGCTGTGGTGGGTTCAGTCAGCCAGGTGGCCTCTTCAGACAGCGTCGGGGCTGGGCATGACATAGAAAGATGTGGAGACAAGGCCCCTGCCCTGAACCACTTGCAACCAAAGCCAAGGCAGCGCAGAGAAGGCCGAGCTGAGGGGATAGCCGAGAGATGGGCTGGGGGTGCTCCTGGCACGAAGCATGCTTCGTGAGGGGTTTTGTTGGTGACATTTAATTTCAGAGGGAAATGCTGACACACCTTAGCTGCATTTTTGTTGTGCTGTCGACAGGAATTAATCTGAAACGTTTTTAGGGCAAAGGGCTCCTAAAAGCTGCTGGATGTTTGCAGAGGTAACAGATGACATGCGGCTTAGGGTACAGCTGCTCCACCCATTCCAGGCACAGGACCTGTATGGATGAACAGTCTCTGAGGAGGGTTGGTATGATTTACAGAGGGGTTTATTGCAATGTGTCCCCACCTTCTCTGGCTGAGCCGTACAAACCAGCTCTGTACTAAGTCCAGATCTAATAAAACACGGTTTCTTTTCTTTGACAAACCTGTTGGAAAAGCAAGTGGCAATGTTTAATGCAAACAAAACCCTAGGGCAAAGTGTGGATCGTTTGGTTTTGTTTCTAGGTAGGCAAGAAAAATGGGTATTATCAGTAAAAGCATCCGTGCTTAATTGTCCCTCGGTCAATTGCTTGTATCTTGCCCGGGACAAAGCATGTTCCCTGAAGCTGGACAGAGCTGCAACTCAATTCCTAGCTCAGCTTCCAAGGGTCGTCTTTGATCAGAGACTTGCCAGATGTGCCAGGCTATCAACACCAGTGTGACCTGTGGTGCCAGCCAACCTCTCCTGCGCTGAGAATTTCAAGTCCTCATGGGAGGGTTGAACCCTAAAGTGAGAGATGGGGTGTTAGGTGTGGAATGGTACCTATAAGCTGACTATAAAGTCTTTAATGTTTTACCAAGCACAAGTTGCTTTCAAAGTCAGCCGAACTGGTCTAGAGTCCCATGACCTTGTGTACATCTTTAGATCTCACCTGTTTTCCTGCATTTGCAGCTGCGTACCTGTAACGAGTCACGATACAGGTTTCTCAACTATCTGCGGGTATGGAAGCTTCAACAATGAAAGCTTCAACACAGTCTCCTTCACTTGACCTGTAGCTAAGTTCTGTAGGTAAGAAGTAGGTTTCAGCAAGCTCAGGTGGGACTTGCCACGAGAGGGAGACATCATGCTCGCAGCCAGTGTGTTCCCTGAACGCATCCACCTGAATGAGGCTGCCTAGTGTGGTATTTTGTAACGCGTCTGGACACATGCAGCTATTAGTGAGGCAGAGGGAACCAAAACTTTGGACCATGGTTAGCTTTTGGGTAGTCACCATCTTCCAACCATCTGCAGCATTACCAACATTCACAGAGCCACAAAGCACGTGGGAAATGGAGTATGAATCTGCTAGCTCCGGGAGGGCATCTGTCTGGGCCTCTCTGGGTCAGGTCACGGAGAACCTGGTGCAAGCAGGACTGTGCAGCACCAAAGGGAATGTCCCAGATATCCCCAGCTGGTTGGCGAGGCTGTTCCCTGTACATACTGCAAACAGCCATTACAAAGGCTGAGCTACACCCTGCAACCAGCTTCAGCGGGCCGGGCAGGCAAGAATGTTTGCACAGAGCTGTGAAAACACAGAGCTGTGAGCACCCAGCCGCTGCAGCACTGGGGGACGCCCGCTGCTGCTCGGGAGAGCTCCTTCTCTTCTTCAGCACTGGCCAAGAGATTTCATGGGAGAAAAGGCTGGCTCTGCGTTTAGGACAGCTTCATTTGCCCTCCAGCTTGCAAAGACTTTTCCCCTAGCTGCAGCTCTGTTTCCCTTTGGGGAGCAAAAAAGCTGCTTCATCATTATGATCTCTGTGCAGTGTCCTGTTGATAAGATCGACTAACAGCATCAGAGGAAAACTCTAGATTCAGGTCTGAAATATAAAGTGAACAGGGCCTATTTGTTTAATTTGAGCTTCTAAGGTTTAAATCCCAAAGGAAATTAAATTAGGTGCCTAGAGCAATGGCAGTCTGTCATGTTTATTTGCTGGGAATGTCACCTTTAATATCATGCACATATAACGTGTGTGTGTTAATGTAATGGGGTATCATACTGTGCAGGAGCAGGCATGCTACAAGAACTGGAAACCTGAAATATTGTGAGTGAGGGAAGCTGAGATGGGATCGGATTTATTCTCATCCTCCTCCATAGGAGCAAAGGCTTGCTCAGCAGCATGAAGCTGTTTTTGCTGATTGCAGGTGTGGATGTCAACCTGATCTATGACCAGACCTTAATGCTCTTGGGCTATTTAAATTGGGCTACTTCTAAGAGGAGAAATCTTGTCTTGATGCGAATCCAGGATCACTATACTTCTTGCTTCAAAGCCCTCTTCAGCAGCTGGTGTGCTGAGAACACGTGCCTTCTCCTGCATCCTCAAGAGAGTTCAAGAGTGCTGCTGGTTCCCGGAGCTGAGGGACCAGCTCTCTTGCACGTTTGGTTGCACCCGTGTTTCAGAGACTCCCTTCTGCTCCAGGAATTAGGGCAGGTTTCCCCAGCTGCGTGGGGTAGTTGGGTTTGGGGTGTTTTTTTCCTGACTCAGGCTGTGGCTGGCTGTTGAGGACGGGCTCCGAGTGACACGCTGCATGAATGTCACTGCAGCGGTTTGTCACTGCAGCCTGAGACGCTTGCCCTCCACCAAAGTTAACTATCTATGCAGGGCTTGCAGAACGGCGCTGCGATCTTTTCTCAGCCCATTCCATAGCGCCGCATAGCGTAGGCTGCCATCGCTTAGGTCCCACAAACACAGTCCATGAGACAGCTGAGCTGCAGACTGCAGTCCCGCTCCACTTGTCAGACCCTTCAGGGAGCCAGTTCAGCTCACTAAATCGGTGGAATTTGTTTGTTTGGTTTTTTTTTTCAGCTGGATTAACAAATTCTGCTGAGAGGATGGCAGCGAGCTGCAGATGGGCTCAGCCATCTCAGGGGATCATTCCCCAGCTCGGTGCTAGCCACGGTGCTCCACATGGGCTTGTCTCTACTCTGGGAGCCTGTGGCTTAGCCAAGACCTGACCTGTTCCCCCTTCACTCTCTCTACCTTTTGCTGCTTACCCCAGCACACCCTGCCTTGTTTTCCACCAGCCTAAGAGCAGCTGGCTGCCTTGCACACGTGGTTCGTATTTCTCCCCTGCCTCTGGCACCTTGGGAGCGCCCAGGGGTCTTCCTGCTATGCTTCTCTTCCAGTTCCCCTGCCAAAGCTGTGGCTCCTCATTCCTGCTCTCTCACCCATCCCAGCCTCTGGCATTTTTGCTCATCCGTGGAGGGCTGAATATTCATTTCCTCCTTGCCTGATTGCTGTGAATACCAATTCCTCCTCCTTTTTCCGGCTGCTCTGTACATTTTGATGTCTGCCAAATTGTTTTCATTCCCTCACCCCATTGCAGGCTGCACCTCCGCAGAAACTGATCTGCTCCATGCAGAGCCCCAGCTCCCCACCCAGCTCTTCCTCCTGAGCTAAGCGATCGGGTTGCCCTCCTGCCTCCGACACGGACAGCCGGCTTCCTCGTTCTGCAAGCAGTCAACAAACGAGTGTCTCCAGTTCAACAGGCAGAGTAGTTACAGCCTCCTGCAAGGAGACTGCAGTAGTTTGCGGTGGCACTGCGTGTTTCAGTGCAATGTTTCTCAGCTTGCCAGTCTGCGGATTGGTGCCAGGTTGCAGACTCCTGTCCAAAGCAGCAAGATCCTGGCTCCTAGCTGAAGCAGGCTTTTTCCAGGCTCAAGGTATGATCAGAGAGGCCTGATGGAGCTGCCTGCATCCATGCTGAGCAGCGCAGTCATAAACCCTGGCCTGAAGCCTGCTGCAGGTTGAAGCTAAGCGAAGAGGGAAACGTGGTGGAGAGGGGAGGCTGTAGTTCCCTCATCCCCAGGCAAATCAGTGTGCAGTAGTGGCAAGGCTGAAGGGAAAAGAAGTTCAGAAACATCATAGCTCTCGGATCTGGATTTGGTGTTTTCAGATCAATTCTCTTACCAACCAAAGGAAGAAAGGGAGACCGGAGTGTTCCTTTTCTTCTGTCCAATAGCCCTGCTGGTATAACCAAAGCGGAGGCCAGAGGCTTCTGCTTGCCAAGCAGCCCACGGCATCCTGGCAGTCACGCGCTCCCCGCTCATGTTACTGGCGCTGAGGAGCTGGAGGCATGGGAGGTGGCATCCTGCTGGGAGGTGGGACAGTCTGGCTGCCCCTCTTCCAGTCTGGAGCAGGAGGGGACAGCGGAGAGAAGTGGGACCGGGCACTTGGCTCCGTCAGTGTGGGATGCCGGAGCGTTCTCTGGGAGGAAGCACGGAGCTCGCGGCTGGGGGACAGGGAAGGGTGAGGAAGGGGCCTGGAGACAGTGGTTGCTTCAGGATGGAAAGCAGTGCCAGAGACAGAGGAAAGGGTGGAGCGAAGGAAGGAAAGGAGGAGCAGTGGGGAAGAACCAAACCTGTAGGCTGAACTGGGAATCATCCACCGGGTACTGCTGCAACCCAACTCCCAGGAATGCTGCTCCGACGCCCCCGCACCAACGTGGGGACGTTGGCCGCATCCCGCACGGCCGTCTCCACTCCCATGCCAAACCAGCTGGCTGCCTGGAGCTCCAGCCTTCGCAACTGTTGTGAAGAGAGGCAGAACGTGTTTGCTTTTGGCTAACGCGTGCTTTTTTAAAGAGGGCGGTGGTTTCTCCCCTCGAATTCCTGGGGCTGGTTCCCCCTGGTGCCTCTGGTCTGCGTGGCTTGGGGGGGTTCATGGAGCCATGGCCCTCAGCTGGGGATTTAGGCCTGTCAGTAGCCCCTTTCACGGGCTACTTTGTGTTTGCCATCCTGGCAAGGAGTGGGAAGGGTCCCTGAGAGCCACAGCCGGGGTCCTGGGGCATCAGCTCCCACCACGGACACCTCTGGGAGCACCTCCCTCACTGCGTGCTCGGTTTGTCTGAACGACATGCTGTACCAGTCGGAGCCCTTCGCCTGCCCAGAGCACCAGCTCTGCACAGGTTTCAGGCTCTCCCCACGCTGCTGTTTCCAGATTCAGCTGTGAACTTCACTTCAAGGAATCAGATGAAAGCAGCTCTGTCTCCCACTGCCTCTCTGGCAGTTGTTATCTTGACCCCTTTTCCTCCTTCCCCACTCTGTCTGCCTAAAGCTGAGCCTCTAATTTTAGACTTAGGAAGATAATTGAGGGTCAAAAAAGATTGCCATATAATTTTAACATTTTTTGCAGTGGTTGAGGCAAGAGGCAAAGTTAGTAGCTCCTGCCCTCAAACCTTTGTGTTGCAGGAAAGAACGACGTGGGGAAGGAGTGAGCTGGTACAGCCTGCTCACGTGCAAAAGTTGTTCTGTTGCTTGGCAGTTATCTAAAACTAGGAGTGTAAAGGCATAAACTGCTGTATTTCCTTTGCAGATCCTATTGACCGAAGAGTTTGTAGAGAGAATGCTGGAAGATTTAGAAGATCTGAATTCTCCGGATGAAGTAAGGCTGCGTTGTTCCCGCATCCCCCATGTACTGACCCCGAGAGCAATGCCACGGCTCACCCTGTCCCGCAGCTTGCTTTGATCCACCCCTCAGCACGCAGGCTGTGGCCCTGCCCTGTAGGCTCGAGGCCGTGCTAGACCCTCACATCTGCTGTGGGCTAAGGCACTGAGAGAAGGGATTGCAAGAAATGCAGGGCAGCGGTGGATCTTAAGGGAGATGCTGCGTATCCGTTCCACCAGCATCGTTCCCAGCTTGGTATCTGAGCACCCCGAGTCGAAGCCGTACAGCCCCTGGACCAGGTGTCAGGGTTTGCCTCCATCCTGTGGATAACATCCTCAACAGCAGCCCCCGGCACACCTCCTTTCCCCCTTTCAGAAAGGCTAAAAGCAGTGGCAGCACATTTGCTACTGAACAATCTGTCCTAGGGGCCTCCTTTTTTCAGTCTGGGGAGCAGATGTGTTTTTTTTTTTTTCACGTCTGCTACTTGGCCTTCACCTGCTGGCCCCGTAAGCCGGCGCACAACGTGCAAAAGACCATCACCAGCCTGGAAGCGTTGTAGCAGCAGCCGAGGGAGCTTTAGAAAGCTTTGCTGTGCGGTGCTAAACTTCCCCTTGCCATGTGATCTCTTCCTGGGGAACATTTAACACCCTGTCTCCCATGCATGCCATATAAATATTCTGCCTGACTTCAAAGAGCAGTGGCAGAAATGACATGTAATATTTTTAATCCCATTTTTTACAGCTCCCTGCAGACTCTAAAGAAACTTTCCTTGGCTTGTAGAGCAGCCCTCCCATCCCTCGCCCTGCTCCCCTCCCCCCTGGAAAATCTCAGGGCTCTAATTGTTTAATCCAGAGTTGATTTATTGCCAGGGTGTTCTTCACTGTGCGAGTGAGGGGAGCACACTGCTGGCTGTGCAGGGACTTTCAGGCCAGCTTTTATCCAGTTAAACCTAATCCAAAGCTCATTTTTGCCAGTGACATGGAAGCCCAGGAGCACCTGGTTTGAAGGCCCTTTAGTTAAGGCTCCAGCCGGCTCGCGTTGCTTCGCTCTCTGCTGAGAGGCGAAGGCAGTGGGCATGGCAGCTCCTGGCGCAGCGTCCGGCCACTCGCCTCTGAGTTAGTGTGACTTTGCTAAATTAAAAAGTGAAAAATAAACAAATGCAGAGGATGACTTCTCTGAGAGGACTGCTTTGGAACCACTCCTGTTTATGAAAAGGAAAATACTTGAGATGAAATGTGATCTCTCAGCATCCAGATCCCTCCAAGGATTTGTAAGTTGCAGGATCCCAGTTTGGGCCAACTTAACACATTCCTCAGCAGCCCTGGCTGGTTACTGATGATATTCATGTGGTTGAATGAAGCCCCGTCAGCGCTGCAAGGAGAGTCTTTCCTTTGCTACATAATGAGCTGCCCGTGTTAAGTGAAATTATCTGTTTGAATATCTCTAGCATGTTTTTTATGTACTCTAGACCTTGAACTCAGAAGGATCCCCTGGGCTGTATGGGACCACTAGATTATATGGTGCAAGCTATACACAGGGCTTGAGTTAAAAAAACAACCCTAAGTGGGACTTGGACAGTTTATGTTTCCTAGAGGAGAAAAAGTAGGAGTTGGTGGTAGCCATTATCCTGAATGATGCTCCTGCCTTGCCCCCACATCACGGGTCAGACCCCGAACCACCAGCCTGGCCTATTAAGGTCAATGGGTACTGACTGCAAGTTACTCTCGTGCGCAAGCTGTAAACGGGGCAAGGTCAGGAGCAAATTCATAACCCGCTACAGCTGTCCTTGCTTTGGAGCAGGCAGCTGGAGGGGAACTTCTCTAGCAGCAACCTGCCACTGAGCGTGCGTTAACGTCCTTCAGAACGGGCTCTTACGGGAAGAAAGACTGCTAATTGGATAAAGATGGATGATTCGCAGGTCACTTTTCCCTTGCACCAACTCATTCATGTACGTAGCCCCCATGCAGCTTCCAGCACTGTTTGCCTTGGTCAGAGGACTCTCGCAGGAGGGGATCGCTGTGTCCGTAGTGGTTCTGAAGCAGCTGCCTCCAGGTCCGTTTGTCACTGGCGGTGTGGGATCGCGGCGAGATTCCTCCCTGGGACAGCCGTGGGGGTGTCAGGGACTACTGCTGTGTCGGGCGGTGCTACGCCGGGGATGCAGCATGGTTTTAAAAACAAAATCATCCTGCAAACTGCTTTCCAGAGCTGTCCCCCATGTGTTCTGGGCCCCCAGGCTGGGCAGGGGGGTTGCCTGAAATGCTGGTCCAGAAGTGGTCGTCATCCAGCCATGGATGGGGCAGATCTGTAGCCTAAAAGAGCCTCAAACAGAAATGGTATATATCCAGCTACCATGTTGCCACATAAGGATTTGAAGCCTTTACTAGCTCTGCATCTTGGGTGTTTGCATTTTTTTTTGACTTCTTGCACTCTTAGGCATGCCTTTGCCAGCTCAGCAGTGAGAGCAAAATTGAAGTGACATGGAGGGGGAGCTTTCCTTGCTCTGGGATTGCACTTGTCAACCCCACAGATGCCTCACAAGCTTCCCCCGCTACATCTTTTTGTGCCTGCCCTTTGCACAGGAAGGCGATGGGAGGGCCTGGTCCACGTTAACCCTTGCAGGGATGTTAATGCCTGGAAATAGCCAGCAGTGTTTGTCTCTGTGATGGTTCGGTTCCCCCTCTGCCTCCCGCACCCCCTAGCTGTTTTTGGCAGGTCTGTGTGAATGCATGGGCCCCAGTCAAATGTGGCTGTGAGAGGGTCTCCTTGGACCTCTGTCCCCAGGCAGTCACGTCTGGGGGCAGAGATGTTGGGGTGACTTCCTAGCCTTGGGCGGGGTGTCCTGGAGCAACTTTAGGACGAGCGGGACAGGAGGCTTGCATTGTTTGGGAAACATTTGCCAGAGACACTGCTGTGTAAACCAGACTGGGGCAAAACCCTCCATTCCCCGCGCTTCAATCAATGTTTGCAAAACAGCCGGAGCAGCTGAGTGCCTGCGTGAATACGAGGCATTGTAGGGGCACTCCACGAAGCCTTCATAGCGGGGTGGATCGGGTCGGGCTGGGGAGAAGTGCTGTTCAGCACGCGGCGCAGGTTGTCCTCCTGGAGCCGATGGGTTCTGTCCCCCGGCAGAGCCACGCTGGCTCACGCGCGCTCCACCCTGCGTGGGCAAGTCCTTTAATTCTCCATCTAAAGCAAACGGGGAGCTCTCGGGGCCGGGGGAGAGTTGGAGGGAAAGGGACATGGTCAAGTGGGAGGGGAGAGGCTCGTGTTGTGCGTTTTCAGTGAGATCAGGGAGGGGAGATGGGGATGGGAGCAGAAACCCTCCAGAATCCATCCCATGAAATAAACAATGCTTGGGCTGAAATCTCGTAACTTTACTTTGGCAGCTGAGGCACAGGCCACATTATCTAATGTCCACTGCTGTCCAAAACATACTGATGGGGAAATGTTTTCTTAGTGGCCTCTTGTTTTAAATAATAATAATAACATGGGGCTGCCTGCCTTTGTAATGATTTTATTTTTTTTCTGTGGATTAGGTTGCAGTGATATATGTTAACTGGTTCTCTGTATTGTCTTACAGTTTAAACTTCCAAAGGAGTACAGCTGGCCCGAAAAGAAACTGAAAGTCTCCATCTTGCCAGATGCTGTGTTCGACAACCCGCTGCATTAGAGCTGAATTACACCCTTCTAACGACTGGGAGAGCCAAGTTACTGTCCATTACCCAGTGACTCACAGGATAATTAATGCAGTAAAAACTCTGCCTGCAAATAAAAGAGTTTGCTGCACAACCACTGCAAACAGAAGAGGACTCAGCACCAGCCCAGACCGAACTGAGCCCTTTCCTTTATCCTTCCCAAGGCTGAGCTCTCTGGGAACAGCCTGCGTATGTGTGAGTGTGAGTGAGAAATATTTAACTATGAAAATTAGTAGTAAGAATCCTTTCTCTCTCCTAGCTACAGAACTCCCCTCTGCCTTAGCCCAGGGTGTAGACGCTCTGCACGCCTGTATTTACACATGCATTCTGCCAGGTGCGAGCCTATAATCCATGGATTAAATGTTCTTTACGTGACTCTGGAGTCCTTTTGTTAGCCAAACTTTTACTGACTGCAGAACTGTTCTTCCATGTGCTATTTTTTTTTTCTTTTCAGAAACAGAATGGTATTTCCCCTGTTTAAAGGAGGCCAAAAGCTCACATGCTTGAAGCTGAACAGATTTAAAGATGAACTTTCTAGTTCAGTCAAGAAAAACAAACCCAGATCCTCCCTGCCCTCAAATTAGGCATGTTTTAAGTGTTGGTCTTGGTGCTATTAGCTATGGTATCGCTGCAAACAGAGGCAACTTTATTCTCGCGCATCCTGTCCTTGTGCCTGAACCCCAGGGAAGGTCGCAACCTCTGGTTTTGCACAAGCAGGAGGAAGAAAGCTACCGGGGCGGGGGAGATCTCCTGTTTACAGTGTGTTTATCTTTAAAGAGATACTGTCAAGTATTTTTTCCTTGCTATTGTACAGAATTTGAGAAGCTAGAAAGAACCGTTTGTTCGCAGGGACAACTTAGGCAGCTCTGCTTGAAAGCATATGAAATGGAGATCTCTGCTGCCCTGGCATAGCAGAGGGGAGACTCAGCCTCGATAAATCCAACCATTCTTGTTCCAGCAGGATTGTGCTCTAGCACAGCTCCATTTTACCCTTCAGCCTTGCTGTGGTGGCTCTTGTTGCAGCTGGTGTCCCTCCTTTCGGGTGGATTTGGACTGTAAAGCATCAAAGTCAGTTTGAAACGACTCTCTCCTCTAGATCCCTGTGGCCTCCTCCTCGGAGCAAAACGTGGCGTGCAGAGGACGCAGTCTCTGCACAATCATGTTGTGTCTCTTCCGCAGTACGATGCTGGCCACTGTGGATATGCTGAAGCAAACCACCGCAGGCTTTACCCCCTGCTGCTGTTGCAGGTTGTTCCTGATGCATATTCCCGCAGCCCTTCTCTACCCATTGTCTTTTGGTGGCAACTCTTCACTCCTTGTCAGGAGAGGCGCAGCTTTCTCTTCACCCCTTTCTGCCGACAAGCCAACTTGGCCGTTTCTTCTTCCCGATTTATGCGCAATTGCCGTGTGATCTTAATACAAGTCTAACAAAAGCTTTTAACACTTAACTCCCCTGATCAAATAGCAAAGTCCAGGAGGCCTCTCAGTACCCCAGGGTTGGTTTTCTGTTTGTTTTCTGATTTAATTTCTTCCTGGCACAGTCAGCTTTGATGTCTTTTGCATATATTTGAGGCTGGTTAATGCTGGTCAAGAAGCAGAGCTAGGAGCCACAAAGCTTTCCTTGGACTTGCTACAGAATTCCTCTGTGGCCTCAGGCAAGTCACTCAATGTCTCTCTGTGCAGAGAGGGTGATTATTGACTAGAGGGCTGTAGGACCTACCGAAGCATGCCAGGGTTTGCAGGGGAGGGCGTGCTTTGTGTACAAAGTAGTATTTGTATTATTATAATTGTTGTTATATTATAATTTAAGGCAGGCCAAATGCAGGGTCCAACACTGCTCGGCAGAACCTTCCTTTCTGCAAAGCTACGAAAGCAATTTACATGTAAATGAGTTTGTCATTTTGTCTGAACTCAGCGGATCATCTTAAAATCCTGCTGTGAAAGAACAAACTTTCAGATATCCGCATGTGCCAGCCAGAGTGATGTCTGTGCTGTGGCAGGCTGCATTCATCCGTGGGATCTCTTGGCCAGTTTTCATTGTCCTGGTTCGCACTAAGCCTGTACAAGCCTTCTGCACTCGCGACGCATATCCAGGGGACACTGTGGGCTAGCGAGCGGCATGACAACTTACCAGTCCAGCTTCAAAAACAATGCGCACAAGTGTCCCATCGCAAGATAATGAACAAGCAGCCGATTGTGGCGGTCAAGAAAAGAGCAAGGGCAGCAGCTACAATATTGTCCCGAAGCCATCCGCCAACAGTAGCTCATGGACTGCTCTGGTACGAGCTCGCTGGGGGTGCCTGCAGCAGAGCTGGCTCCTTGCCACGACGCTGGCTGCTCTTCCTTGTTTCCAGATGCTAGCTCTCATTAAAAGGAGCTTAAAATCCACGTCTTAGTGGAGAAGGGACGTTCGGAAGGTCGATTGTTGCTGTTCCTGCGGAGATCAACGCGGGGCAGAGAGAAGTCCATCAGACCCTCTCTGGGCTCTGACACACATCTGGAAAGCTGAGGACCTCCTGCCCTGTGACCTCCTGGAGCCTTCGCAGCGGGGCTGTGGTGCTCTGCGCAGGGAAAGCAGCTCCTCCAGGCTGCCTTGTGCTCCAGTCTGCCTGTCTTACGTGTGTGTTTTCCTCATCGTATTTACTCTCATCAGACGCTCTGGGTTGGGTTTTCATTGACTTCAGAGGGAGCACACTGAATGCATTTGAAAATCCACCCGGTATCCTTGTGTATGTGTATTTTTGTTCCATGTCATGTATTTATATATAGTTCTGTGTATTTGAGTTAGGAACAGGTGGCATGCCAGAAATCTCTGTTTCTGAGACACTTTCTCACAGATCTTTGCCGGTAGCCAGATAACAATTGAGGGGAAGGTTTGAGGGGAAGGAAGTGAAATCTTCCTACTTAGCTAAGGGGAAAACTATTAGACAAATAACTGCTAAAATAGAAGTCTCTGTCTTATGGTTAGACCAACTATAAGAGAGAAACTGATGAAAGTCAACCCTTAAGCTCCAAGGTCACACTGCTGCCTCTCACCAGTTATCAAGAATAAGAAAGCTGCGTGTTATTCAGTATTGTGAAGAGCTGCGCACCCACAGGACCTCCCCTCTCCTGATTTGCTTCAGGTTTGCAACCATGCCAAAGCCTTCCTCATTGGCAAGTAAATGAGATCTCGAGTTTGAATATTTTCATCTTGGGGCAAGAGGACATGCCTGTGTGTGAAGGAAATGGAAAAGAAACCTTTGTGTTTTAGTGAGCAAATAGTTTTTAAAAGGGAAATGCATCGGTGTTAACAGATGCCATGGTATTTTCTAGCCCAAACCTGCTGAGATCTACTGCAGGTCTACTGGTGCTGATTTTTGTCTAGATTGTACAGAAGGTCTGAAGCAAGATTATAGGAAACCAAAACCCACGAGGTGTCTGTTGTCTAGAGATAGTGATCTGGATGTAAATGACAGTTTAAAATAAGTGGGTACAGGTTCTCTCTCTCCTGGAGAAATCTCACGATGCAGATAGATAGGGGTATTTCCAAAGATGAAGAGCCTCATGGCAGACCCGCAATGCCTTGAAAATCCAACATGTGACAGCAATTCTGAAACAAGAGAAGTCCCAAAAGCCAGGGCTACTTTCCCTCCCGACTTGTGATTAAAAGCAGAAGAAAGATCGTCTAGTTTCAATATTAAAGTATGTGGGAGATGACCCGAGCAGAGCAGTCAGTCTTGTAGCTGGAGTGACCTACAGTGATATTTTCAGTGGCTTAGATAGGTGGTGCCTGCTGTGTCTAATGTCTTTGAGGATGGTGAAATATTGCTTTTACTGTACATAGATTTGCCAGCAGTGATTTGAAATTATATTCTGAAGCTCTTCACTTCAAATATTCAGTTACTCTTGGATGGCTTTTGAAATGACACCATCGGGTCATCAAATGGTCTTTGAAGAAGTGGGGGTTTTGTTGTTTTTCATCTGCGACCGGTAGAAATATTTAGTGGGTGTAGCTTTTAAAAAAAATAGTTGAAAGCAGCACTTGGCTTGGAGGGGACAGATTGCAGGGCAGAGGTTGTGTGCAGGGGGGCAGGTCAGCAGCGTCCCCCCGCGCCCGCAGCTGGGGCTTGTTCAGGGCAGCGCCGTCCTTGCGGCAGCTCGACGCTGCGAGGGGAGCTGCCGTGGGTGCAGGGAGGCTGGAAACCAAAGCGAACGTCGCGTGAAGCGCGTGGGGTCCCTGCAGACCAGTCCTCGTCTCCATGCCAGGACCCATGCGGTCCTGCGCGGGGGTAAGGAGCTGGCCACGCACATCCCACTGCGTGTTCGCACCTCGGCCTGTGCCCATCGCTGGTGGCGTCGGCTGCAAATGGTTCTGCATAGCTGCATCTGATGTTAGGTCAGAGATGGGGAATGGCAACGCGGCTGCTTCTGAATCATTTGGTTTTCTAATGAGTGTGGGGTAGGGAGTGGAGCTCTTGCTCCACTGCCCCTCATGGGAACCCCCAGGCCGGTCACTGGGCGAGCGTTATTGCTCCCCCACCATCCATCTGCTTCGTTGAATGTCCCCCCAGCTCCTCACAAAAACCTTTCTGAGATGCTTCGCCGAAGAACATTTGGCTGGTTGCACGCTTCGCAGGACTGTTGTTTGGAGGACGGGTCTGCGTGGGGACTCGGCCGCTCAGCTCTTCGTCTGTCCCAAGGATCGTCCCCTCCTCTGTAGGCATCCAGTGCCACAGGCTTGTATCTGGCTGGGGCAAGGCAGTGTCACGTCGGGTGGGGAGGAGACCTTCAGGCCGGAGGAGACCCTTAGGCCCGCGCCTCCTGTTTTCCCCTAGCCAGGGCACGGCCTTGCACCCTGTAGCGCTGCTGGATGAAGTCGAGGGCTTCAGCCCCTTGTGCCACCGCTCCCAGGCGAGATGGGGGCCCCCTGCCAGCACCAAGAGCCCCTCCACATCCCGGAGGCTTGATCCTGTGCGCGACTGCCCTCCCTTGGAGCATACATTGTGCCTTAATTCTCCCTTTGAGCGACGCTGCAAGGGCAGATGAGTTGTCGAGAGACCTGGAGTCCCTTTCTGTGCGTCTGTCCCCATCGATAAAAGCAGGCTTGCCCAGAAGCCAGACTGTATCCAAAACAATCTCTACATGCACGTTTGCCAGGGGGGTTCACGTCCCAAGATTTTAAAGCTGAATTTAGGTCTCTGGGACCGTTGTGGTTTTTAACGAGCTCTGTAGCAACCTACTATTTTTGTAACATTTTTTCTGTTGTGCAGTGCCTGCTTGTTCTCTTTTCTTTCTTAAAAAAAAAAGCCTTGTGTTCGACATGAGTCCAAAATTTCAAACGGAGAATAAGCCTGAGCTTGCAAATGTGTTTTCAGCTCAGCCCTGCGCTGACCTGCGCCTCTCGGGCAGCAAACCTGCCGCGTGATGTGCTTCGCCACCTCTTCACTTCGGCGGTGGCTCTGTTTCCCCTAAAACTGCTGACAGGCCCTAAAATCACAGCGAGCGGCACGTCGGTCCACAGGCATCGTTCCTAGCCTGCCACGAAGGGAGCCCGCTCCTGCTCCGCGAGGTCCCGGCGTCGCTCGGTGCGGGGCCGCGGCGGCGGGAGGCTCGTGTCAGCCCGCGTGTGGCAAACGTGGCCGGCGAGCGCTGCGGTTGTTTTCACGCTGCCCCTACCGCTGCATCTCCCCTCTCGTAAAAGAGGAAGCGGGAGAAACAGAAA
Organism: Anseranas semipalmata; assembly: GCA_013399115.1. Classification (NCBI taxonomy): domain Eukaryota; kingdom Metazoa; phylum Chordata; class Aves; order Anseriformes; family Anseranatidae; genus Anseranas; species Anseranas semipalmata. Next base: position 42,700 of record VXAA01002551.1, on the reverse strand, counting down.
CAGCCTCTAAAAGCGGGAGGAAAATTTCCTGCCGATGGCCGTGTTTTGCAAACACTGCTCTTTTCTCTCGCCCTCTCTCCCTCCTCTCCCGGCGAGGCTGGAGATCAAAATGGCTCCTTTGTTCCTGTCCCCGGGGCCCAACTGCAACGAAAGAGCAGCTCCGGAAATACTGCGCTGCACGCGTGGCGAGGGTGGGAGGGACGGCGCCGCGGCGGTGCGGTAGGTCCTACAAAAACACAGCGTGCACTGACGGGGCAGGATGGGTGCGGGAGCTCCGCGCGGGTTCCTGCGGCAGGGCGCAGGTGGGGCCCGGTGCCCCCTGGCCCTCCCCTCCTGGCTGTCCTCGGAGCGGCAGTTCGCAGCCCCGAGGAAGCGGGGAGCATCAGCCGCGCTCTGAACCAAATGTGGGATTTTAGTCCTTCGAAACCCCTTCCCCTTCCAGCCCGGGCTGGACACGACGGCTTTTCCATACATCCGTGCGGGATGGAGGTTTTGCTGGTCGTCGGGGACACGCGTTGGTTTGCGTTCTGGGGGGTTTCCACACAACTTGCCGGGGGGATCCGGGGCCAGGGCAGCTCCTCCTGACCCCGGGGCAGCCCCCAGCTCGGCGGCAGAGCCCCTGCGGCTCCCCGGTGCGCGAGTGAGTGCGAGTGAGCGCGGTCTGCGTGCACAGGGTGCCAGGAGCCGGGGGACGCGCGGAGCTGGTCGGGAAGGAGCCTGCTCGCTGCGGCCAGCGCGTCGGTACCTGGTAAAGGCCTTCCTCCCCACCCCCCTTTTTTTTTTTATAAAAGACAAAAAACAAATGGAAAGCTAAACTAGCAGAGGTTTTTAAATATTTTATATTAGTTTCTAATGTAAATTCTTACATTGTTATCGCAGTGCTGGGTGTGTTTCGCCTGCACGTGACTTTTGTAATATTTTTGTGAATCACTAAACATTTTTTTCTTCCCGTGTATTCTAAGTGCATTAAAGGTATTTGCATACTTGTCGGTGTCCTTCTGTGCGGGCGCGCGGGCGGCCCGGCGGGATCAGGAGCCTCTGGCACGGCCGCTCCTCGCCGTCCCCGCCGGCACCGGGAGGAGGTGGCCGAGGGACGCCCCGACCGGCAGCGCGGGGAGCGGCCTTCTTACGCTCCTCGGTAATAAATTCCTTTAAGGCCAGAGAGGGGACGGGTGGAATATCTAGGCGGGTGGAGGGAAGGGAAGAGATGTGCAAGGAGCTGAAAGCCAGCATGGGTAGGTTTTGCTCTTGCTCATCTAGGGATGTTGTCTGGGCCCTCCTGCGTCGAAAGGGAAGCACGGATGGGGGTTAGGGGAGCGAGGGGCAGCCTGCAGCTGGTTCCCTCGCCTGAAATCCGCACACCATCGGCTTCCCAGGCCTCGAAGCGTTTGCAAGCGAAGGGCTGCCCCGCTGGGACATTCCAGCAAGGATGGCGGGAGCCGGGCGGTGCTGGGAAACCTCCCCGCCAGCACCCGGTTAATCATTCCAACGCATCAAGGCTGCGCGGGGAGATAAGCAGCCGCTCGGGCAGCGGGGACGCGCGGGGCCCTGCAGCGAGGGCAGACCCGTAACGCCGGGGACGGACAGAACCAGCAGCAGCCCTTGGCAGCGGCACATCCAGCCCCGAATCCGGAGGGGACCCTGCTCAGCACCCCTCACCCTAGCCCCGTGCCTGGCCCGGGCGGCCTCGCCGCGCTGCCTCCGCCCCAGCCGAAAGCACCTTCGGGCGGTGAATTTAATTAAGGTTTCTGAAAAGCGGTGTCTGGGAGCCCCTCCTGGATCTGCGGCTCTGAACTTCATTAGGAGCGGTTTGTTGCTAATAACGCCGGCAGCTCCTCTAATTAATAATGGAAGGGCTGCGAGCAGATGCCAAGCCAGGAGAGGGAAGGGATTAGTTTGTTTATTTCTCTCTCTCTTTTTTTTTTTCTTTTTTTTTTTACAGTGCGGAGGGAGGGCTGGGGCTCGTTTCTCATCCAAAAAGTGAACAGCAGTACCTGGGGACCTTGACTGGCAAGAGGACGTGGGATGGGAATGGGGAGAGGGGTCCCCACAGCAAGGGGCTCACGCTCCCGGTGCTGCTCCCTGCCCACCCCATGCAGAGCCAACACCACTGCTGGCTGCACGGCTCTTGGGCACCCAGAGCCTGTCCCCAGCCCCAATCCCCCTGCCACAGCATCGCCCCCGCAGCACGTCCCTTCCCACCCGGCACAGGACCCGCACCAACGCTCTGCACCACGGCCAGGCCGTAATCGGAGAGGGTCCCGAGGTGCTGGGGACGGCTGGTCCGGTCCCACTGCCATTGACTTCAAGGAGGTTTTCCCCAGAGAGATGCTGGGGTCGTGCAGCAGGTCCACGGGAATCACCGCGTGGGAGATGAGGTTCATCCAGCAGCCCCTCCTTGAAACCTCGGCGCGGGCACTTCTGGAGCATGCTTGTGATCCGGGCTGTCTCTGGGATGCTCACCCAGGACAGCACCTCTGGCTTTGGAAATGAGAAATTGAACCAGCGCTGCTGGAAATGGGTGCGTGTCCCCATCCTGCGGGGCAAGCCAGCAGCCCCGCTCCCGCCACCGTCCCTGTGCACCCAAAGTGCTGTCCCCGTGGCCCTGCGGGAAGCATCCACTGGCAGCCACTGGCTCTCATTTTCCTCCCCGCTCCTCTCCTCTCCCGGGGCAGGCGGGTTTGCAGGGAGCGGTGTTGAGGCAAATAGCCTCATTCTTCCCCGTCGCGCCCTCCAAGAGCCCCTGTGCAGAGCGAGAGCACCTCGGGGACGCTCCTGGCCCTGGGAGGAGGAGGCTGGGGGGTCTGCAGCAGGAGGGGAGCCTTCCCGGTGCCTTCAGGGAGTCGAGGCGCTGGCACCCGGGGAAGGAGGCTGCCACGCGGGGACCACGCGCGGCCATCCCGGCAGGCACCTTCCAGGCAGCAGCCGCTTATTGCTGCAGCAGCTTCCCAAAAAGCGTGGCGAGGTTTTGGTTTTTGTCCAAGGGGAAAAGTGTTTTTAATGCGCTTTCCCATCATTATTCACATTTCCTCAGACTTTCCACACTCCGGCCACAAATGACCCGCTGGGGGCAGGCAGCAAGGCTGCCTCGGCAGCAGAGCGGGGACGGTGCTGGAGATGCTGCCGGTGCTCCGGAGGGGCTGGGGAGCGAAGGGAGAAGCAGGGTCAGATATTTGGGATCGTTCCCAGCCAGGAGGGCTATCCAGATGGCTCAGGTAAAGGCAACTCCTCGGCCGCACGTGCGTGCCCGAGACCTGAAAAGCGAGCACGGGAAGGCGGCAAGCCTTGTGGAAGCCCCGCAGCCACGAGGCTGGGATGCGCGCTTTGGTTAGGTCTGTTTGCAAACAGCGATGTGCTGGAGACGAGCCGGGTGCGCTGTTCACCGCAGGTTCCCCGTGGGCCCACGGGCGGCTGCTTTTCGGTGCACGGGTAAGGCAGGTGCAAGCTGGTGCCGGGGAAGCACTCCGGAGGGACCAGGCAAACATCCCGGCGAGCTCAGCACACCCATGGAAATCAATGCGTGCTCACAGTTAAAAAAATTATCCACCCAGCCTGGAGGAAAACACACAGAAAGGGTATTAAAAAAGCTCTGAGGTCAACCTGATGAGGGAAACCCAGCTTCCCACGCGGGGTGGGATATTCCCTATCGGCTTCATGCACAAATCCAGCTGTTAAAAAACGCTGGAGCAAACACTGGGCTGCGGCACCCCCGGAGCAGGCGAGGGAAGGCTGCATTTTAACCCCAAATTTAGCCGAAGCACCCAGCGAAAGGGGAAGCGGCGGGGGAAATTAAAAAAGAGGGGCTCGCACGCAGGGGGGGACACGCGGCGCGGCGGGGGCTGTCCCCGGGGGCTGCGGGGCGCCTGGCAGCCTGCCTGCAGCAGCGGCGGCAGCCCAACAATACCGCGAGGCGTCGGGAACACGATCAGCGGTGGGAATCCCAGTCATTGCCTTAAAAGGAGATTTCGGGGATGCTTTTATTTGAAATTGTTTTCTTGTTATTCAGCTTATTGAGAGTTTTATTCCGTTATTTGCAACATGACGTGAGGGGGGCTTTAGATGCGCTACCCGCAGAATTAACAGCTATGGCCAAAGAAGTTTCTGTGGATTTTCAGGCCAGGAGAGACCATTAAATCATCCGGTTTGACCTCCTGTATTCACAGGCCAGAGAATTTCACCCAATTCCTCTTGCATTGAGCCCAATAGCTTGTGTTTTTGATTCAAGCACGCGTTCCAGCAAGACATCCTGTCTTCATTTGGTGACTTCAAGAGATGAAGAATCCACCACTTACTTCCCTTAATTGTTTGTCCTAGTGGCAAAAAAACGTGCACACAAGGAAAAAAAAAAACACTGCCGACTTATTTCGGATTCGGATGCGTCTGGCTCACTCCGAACCGGGGTCCTGTCCCCGCCACCATCCCTGCTGCCTCTTTTGTTGGCACAACGTGATAAGGACGAGGGGGAACCCAGGCACCCGCATCGCCCTCGGCTGCCCACGAGCCGGGGCTGGTGCCAGGCAGCGTAGGTGTGCTCGCTGACGGCACGGGTTGGTACGGCTAACTACCGGCTTCCCTATTAGCCTGCCATTAGCGAGCAGCTCAAGAGTTAATAAACTTCGAACAGATGTGACCAACATGTCAAGACACGAGAAGTACGTGGTATGGATGTTTATAAGTACATCGACAGCAGGCATTCATAAAAGGTTATAAACCGTGGTAATAAGCAACCCATCAACTTGTTTGGACTCTAACACTTGATTAACCATTTATTAAAACATGCAGTAATCATTTATAAGCCATAAGTGGAACTGAACGTAACGTATGACTCTCTTTATGTTAATAGATGCCTCAAGAACTCCCGTTCCCCCTGCGCCGTGCGTTCGCAGTTAAAGGCTAACCGTGGCCGCGGGGCGCCCGGCCCCTGCGCGCGGGCGGTGGAGCCTCCAGATCTCCTGTGCCCCGCTGGGTGCAGGTGGGTGCCCCGGGAACGGCGGCAGCAGGAGAGCCGGGATGGGGGCCTGAGGGGCGAACCCCTGCCCTGAGCCCCGGGGCGAGGAGCAGAGCGCGGGCAGAGCGGGAGCCCCGCTCCCCGCGTCGCCCCGCGCGGGACTGAAGGCAAGCCGCAGGCGGCCGACGCACCGGGATGGGAAGGAAACGCCTCCGACGCCACGGCAGCTTCATCCTTCTATCAACAGGGCCCTCCTTTTTGTTTGCCATCGCACTCCTACTACCCTCAGACAGACCGTGTTTTCCTTCCTCGTGTCCTAACGAGACCTAAACCCATAATTGCTCCCATTACACAACCGGGATTGACATTTTATTAGCAATGCTTCCTGACCTAATTTACGCTGATACCATTGTGCTCTTCCCACGGCTGTGGGCAAACAAAACCCTTTGGATTTCGAGCCCTGGAGAAGCACCGGCTCTGGGCGAGCGCCTGCCCCTTTCCCTGCCTCAGTTTCCCTGGCCGCACTGAGCAGGGGCCGTGGGTTTGCCGGTGGCAGGGGGCACGGCAGCGGACGCCGCCTGCGGTCACAGCCCTAGGAACACCTCGCTGTTCAAAGGGAGCTCGGGAGCTGCCCGGCGGGGGGCTTTTTAGCATGCATGTGATGCCGGGGCGTTTGGCTGCAGCCTGCTTTAATTGCACGGAGCATGCAGAAAAGGAAGAGGAAGGCTGTGAATTGCTCCGGAGCAAAGACTGCAGAGGGGACGCCTCGGCCCGGGCAGGATCTGTCCCGCCCAGCTGCGGCGGGGAGGCACCGGTGGGATCGCACCCCACTCCCGCCGCCCTCCCGCTGTGATCCGGGATCAGCGCAGCTCCGTGTCCCCACGCAGGGCCGTGTCTCACCCAGGGGCAGGAGCCAGGCAGCGCTCGAAGCCTCTGGGCCAGCAGCGCTCTCCGAAATTCCCTGCGTTTGCAGGGTTGAGCCCCCAGTGCGCGGCACCCCCGGGTGTTTTCGGTGCCCCCGCTTGTTTGCTGATGCTGCTGGGTGCAGCCGTGGGACACAAGCGACCTCACGGGCAGGCAGAGCTGGATGTGCCGGGGACGAGGCTGCATGGGGAGAGGAGCTGGGCCACGGGTACCCACGATGGGATGCCATGGGTACCCAGAGGGATGCCGGCCTCATGGGGACAAGGCAAAGCCAGATCCCCAGCTCGAGGGCCCTGGGCAACTGCTGAGGAGCACCCAGCACCGGGTGAATCCCCGGCTGGTGAAGCCGCCCCTCTCGATAAGCGCATCCCGCTGGCAGCCCCGCTGCGGCAGCACCTGTCCCCTCGCAGCAGAGGGTGAAATTAGGCAGAGCTGTGGTTATTTGGTTATTTTCCCCCTGCCACCCAGTGAACTTCTGCAGCTTTCTACCGGCTCCTGTCCCATCTCGGGGAAGTGAGGAGGAGCCCGTGTGGCCGCCAGTCTCCCTCGCTCTCAGAAAAGAAAAAAAGAAAATTGTCCTTTTTTTTTTTTTCCCCTTTTTTTTTTTTTTTTTTGTTTGGTTTTTTTTTTTTTTTTTTTTTTTGGAGGTTTGTGGCTTTGACGCAGTTTCCTGAAAATCCTGCCTCATCCTGCCAGGGGCTGAGCGAATGCACATCCCAGCCCTCTGCGGTGGGGGAGAGAAGGAGAAAAAGCCAGTGAGGGAGAGAAAAAAGCCTTTGCCAAACTGGCCTGACCAGAATGTGACACAAGAGCAGGAAATGAGTCACTCGGCAGGGCAGCTGCTCGCAGGCATTTGCATAGAAAGAAACCCCACCAGGCAGGGGAGCCGCACCGGCCCCGCTCGCCCGCTCCCGACCAGCCCCGGTGGCACCCGAGCCTAGCCAGGGCGGCGAGCATCACCCCGGCACCGCTGCCAGCGGTGCGATGGCAGCGACACATCTGGCTGGGCAGCCCCACATCTGGCTGGGCAACCTGGGGTTCAACCCCAGGGTTGGTTATTCCACCCAGAGTTGGCCATTTTGCCCTGGATTTGCCCCGGGATGAAGTAGGTCCCCAGTACTTGCTTGGACCCGTGCCTTATGATGGGAAAGAAATGAAGAAGCCCAGCTCTGCTCCCGCAGGAGGAGCCCCCATCACGCATCCATCGCGCAGGGAGGATGCTCACTGGGGGGCCTGGGGGCACCCCCAGCCCTGCACCCAGCACGCCGCCAGCTCCCCACTAGTCCGGCACAGAGGATGGGAGGACAGCCCTGTGGATGCACCATGCACGCATACCCATGGGGCGGCCTCGGTCACCTCCAACCTTTTGCTCCTAAAGCCTTTTATTTATTTTGCTGATAAACTGCAACCCCTGCAGTATTGCTCTGTGGGAACAGCGCAGCCAGGCTGCAAGCGTTGGGGTTTCCATCCTGTCCCAGCACATTTTTCTTCCTCCCACCTTCCCCTCACCTCGCTCCATGGTGCCCGGGGCAGGGGCTGTGTCCTGGCCTAGCTCTGTGACAGCACAGAAATTGGGTCCAGATCAGCCCCATGAATTGGGCTGCTTTTCACCATTTTCACCCCAAATTGGCTTTGTTGCGGCAAAGAGGCTGCTGGAATCCCACCCAGGAACTAGAGGTGAGCGAGGCGTCCTGGGCCAGCCCTGGCACTGCCACCGACCGTGGCCCCATTGGCACCGCAGGGGTGTGCTGGGGCACCAGCGCTGTTATCGTTGGCTATTACTTGCCCGGCGGTAGCACTGAGCCTTTACCCCCTGGTTGCCCCCTTGCGAACACAGCTGGGCACCCTGAGCATCTTTTGGTCCAAACGCTCCATTTTGAAGCCATTTGTGTCCTCCTCGCCGGTGGGAAGTGGATTTACACCAGCAACGTGCTTCATTCCCGGCACATTTGGCAGGGGCTGGAAATACAGCGTCCCGCGAAACAGCTGCGGAAACATTTGGTGGGAGAGCTGTTAACAGAGACACCTCTGTGCCCGGCGGAGGGGCGCCGAGCCCCCGGGGCTGCCGCGGGAGGGGCCGGGGCAGCTGGCTTTGGAAAGACCCCACGGGACAAACGGACGCTGCTCTGCACAGGGAGGGAACACACCCGGTCCCGTGCGAAAGAACTGCCCGTCTCGGTGGGGGCCAAGAAGGTGCTGGAGGCTCCGGAGGGCATTTTTGGTACCCGGGGCTGGCTCTGGCCCAGGTGTGAGCTGGTTCCTGGGGGATCAGCCCCCCCACCATGGCACCCTGAGCAAGCCAGTGATGGGACCTCTCTATGGGGTGTGCAGGGGTGCTGGTGGCCGGGCAGGGTGGCCCTACTGCCCATGCAACAGCCAGCGGGGCGCATGTCCCAGATGGGGACAAGCCCAGGCATCTTGGGGGCTGGACTGCAGTGGTGGGGGCAGTGATCCCCATCTGGGACAGCCCAGATATGGGCCAGTGGGGTGGAAGTCAGGTGGGGACGTCCTGCACATTATCAGGAGTGGGGCTGGGGGGTCTGCAGGGTGCGCGTGGTGCTGAGGACATACAGCTTGGTGCAGCGGTGGCAGGAGCTTCAGGTGGTGCACAGGGACAGCCTTCACTTTAGAAAGCACAAGGACAGGCTCCGAGGAGCTGTCCTCCCCTGGGTTGGCTGCCATCCGCATCTGTATCCACCTCCACGTCCTATCTGTATCCCCATTCCCATCCCATCTGCATCCCATCTGTATCTGGTTCTCCATCTCCATTCCTGTCTCCATTCCATCCCCATCCCATCTGTATCCAAATCCCCATCCTGATCCCATCCCATCCCCATCCTATCCCCACTTCTATCCCCATCCCATCCCATCCCACCCCATCCCGTACATCACCCGAGCGCTGCGCAGCGCCGAGCACACCGGTGGGCCCCACACCTCGTCACGGCCGCTTTAAGCCGGCTCCGCCCCCGAGCGGGGCGGGGCGACGTGACGCG
>VXAA01002551.1:0-32546 GCA_013399115.1 Anseranas semipalmata | reverse complement strand
TTCCTTTAAAAGACTCCGATTCTGAACTCCCATCAGGGAGGGAGGGAGGAGAAATACAGGAAAAAAAATCTGAGCGAGTCTGGGCTCTCAGCTGCTAGCCAGGTTGGTGGGGGACAAAAGTCCCTTTAAAATATTGAATGTCGGTTGCAAACCTAAGAAAAGAAAAATCAAATCCGGAGCACTAAATTTAGGAGGTTTATATGGCACTTGGACCCTGCTGCTGGATTTTGTATGGATTTTTTTCAACCTTCGGTAAGTTTCGATTCACCCTCAGGGATAAAAAGAGACAAATTGCTTTTGGGGGTTGTTAAGACTTGGGGTTGTAAATCCTACAGTATCACGCTTTTTTTTTTTTTTTTTTTAACTGTTTGCGTTGCTTCTTTAATGAAATGGCATGGATGTTGCATTTTCATGTTTGAGATTCCTAGAGTGCTGCCCCGTGGCTTATTTTATTCTCGATTTTAAAAATCCGTTGAGGTTTTTATTTATGGTGCGTGCTGGGGAGGAGGAGGGGAGCCCAGCGATTCACCCCGAGACTTCCTGTTGCAGGGAGAAGAGACCCCGGCGTCCATCTGTAGACCAAACTGAGAGATTCAGCGGGGTGAGAGTCGCCAGATACCGCTGGTAGAGATGGCCGAGAACTGGAAGAACTGTTTCGAAGAGGAGCTCATCTGCCCCATCTGCCTGCACGTCTTCGTGGAGCCCGTCCAGCTTCCCTGCAAGCACAACTTCTGCCGGGGCTGCATCGGGGAGGCGTGGGCCAAGGAGTCGGGCTTGGTGCGGTGTCCAGAGTGCAACCAGGCGTACAACCAGAAACCCAACCTGGAGAAGAACCTGAAGCTCACCAACATCGTGGAGAAGTTCAACTCCCTCAACCTGGAGAAGCCCCCCTCCGTCTTGCACTGCGTCTTCTGCCGCCGGGGCCCGCCGCTGCCCGCCCAGAAGATCTGCTTGAGGTGCGAGGCCCCGTGCTGCCAGTCCCACGTCCAGACCCACCTGCAGCAGCCCTCCACGGCCCGTGGGCACCTCCTGGTGGAGGCGGACGACGTGCGGGCCTGGAGCTGCCCCCAGCACAACGCCTACCGCCTGTACCACTGCGAAGCCGAGCAGGTGGCCGTCTGCCAGTTCTGCTGCTACTACAGCGGGGCCCACCAGGGACACTCGGTCTGCGACGTGGAGATCCGTCGCAATGAGATCAGGGTAAGCCCGTCCTCGGCCTCCCTCCCGCCCGGGTCCGTGGGGCGTGCACGAAGCTGGGCCGGAGGTGGCCTCGGCGCCGCGGGGTTGCTGTGGGTGGGATGCACGTGGCGGGTGGTTGGCCGCCGTGTTTGAGGTCCGGTTCCCAAGGAGGTGCTGGTGTGGCGGTCCTTCTCCCAGGCCTGGCCCGCCTGGGGAGGGCTCGAGGAGGTTCCCCACCACCGGCGAGGCCAGGCCGGGAAGGAGCCTCCAGCAGATCACGGTTGATCTCTGCTGAGGACGTGTCCCACAGCAGCAGCCTGGCTCTTTTCTCCCTCCGCCTCCTGGACCCGCTGCTCTATGGCATGCCGTATTTATTTCCCAACGGGCCTGTGTTTGTGTAGGGCCTACCCAAAACCCATCCTCCTCCTGCCCGGCACTGCGGCCCTGGCCCTTTGACGTAGCTCCTCGCCGGTGCCCTCCGCGGCGCTGGGGCAGCCAGGAGGAAGTCGGCAGGAGCAGACATGTTAGATTGCGGCTACGCCGGGGCGCGGCGGGGAGGGGAGGACGGGGGACGGGCCGCCCCTGGGGGTCTGCGCTGCCGTTGGGTGTCCGCTTGGGCGGCCCCTCGGCGCGTGGGGCAGGGTGGAGGTTCTGGTGCCGAGAAGGCGATGTTTTGAGGAGGAATCTCCCCGTTTCGACCCTGCTGTGGTTCAGGGTCAGCTGGTGGCCATTCAGCGAAACCCGTTAAAATCCGACAGCGGACGGAGCCGCGCAGCAGTGCCAGGGTAGCAGGGGTGAGGTGGGTCCCAGTCCGGGTCCAAGGCACCCCAAAATGGGGTTCAGGCAGCCGGCTCCCGGGGTGACAAAGCTGCGGCGGGGACGTGGGCCCTGTCCATTGTAAGGCTCGTGAATGTCAAAGCCCGGCTCTTCTCCTTGTCTCCTGCCGAGGCTGTGTCGGCCTTTCCCTCCCTCCCTGTAAGGCCGGAGCTGGGAGAGCTTCATGTTACAGACTTGGGGGAGATGCGGCTTCTTGCTGGTGGAGGGGTTCAGTGCTGGGTTTTGGCCAAATACCGCGTTTTTGTCAGGGTGGGGGGAGCGGCACGGGCCTGTCCCCAGCCCTCCAGCAGCGTGGGGCGTAGCGCTGGATCTGGGGGAAAGTGAGTCTGCCTTGCTTGCGGCCAGACCATCTGGTAGGAGCTTTCTCCCTGGCTCTGGACCCTGACGTTGCTGGTGGGCATTGCACGGCCCCGGGGGCAGCCCTGGTGCCACCCCCCGTGCCTCCCCGCCGCGCTGCCCACCCGCCCGCCTCGACCCTTCCAGAGAGGCCCGGCGCTTGTCTGCCGAATAAATATTTAACAATGAATTGAATGGTGATTACTGTAAAATGGGGATGATTTCCTGTGTATTTTAATGTTGCCAAAATGAGTCACCATTTAGCAATAAAAAAAAGAGTCATAAATAAAAATTGCAGTATAATTACTTTCCAATTGGATGGCCAGGCCTGCGAGGGGGGGAGGCGGCTCTGTGCGGAGAGCAGCCAGCGTGAGCTAACAGGAAGGTTATTTTCCTCTCCAGGTTTTTTGGGGGAAAACCAGAGACCTCCACGGAGGTGCCAGCAGCTCCACCACACGCGCTGGAAGGGGAAAGACCCAGCCAGGCTTTTTGAGAAGCACTTTTCTGCTTCTATTTATAGGAAGTCATTTTTGTCTCCCTCTGCCAGGGTGGAGGAGCCACCCCGGGAGGACTGCGTGGGGCTGGGACGGGGCTGCTTGTGCGTGTGTTTCCCGGGAGCGTTAGTCAGGGACCCAGAGTGTTTTTCCAGGTCCTTTTCCAGGACACTTTGATCTCATCTATTCCCGCTCTCTCTGCGTCTTTTTTTTTTGTTGTTGTGGCCGTTGTTATGGCTGGATGTTTGCTGCTCCTTGCGGATTCACGCTCCTAATGACCTGGCACAAAGCTGCCGCTGGCTAGGCTGGAGTTTGGCCCTGGTGTGAAATTTTAGGATATATAGCCAGGCACTGAAGGTGTCCCTCTGTGTAGCAGAGCCACGGACTTATTGTGTGACCTTGGCCAAATCCCTTAGTACCTCCATCGCCACGTTATCTTAATTTCCTGTCCCTGCGATGATAAGCTTGTCTCTTCTCACTGAGCATGCTGTTGGGTGCTCAGAGGCTGGGGCAGCGGAGGACAGCCCGAAGCTGGGGGACGGGGTAGCCAAAGGGTCCCTGCTGTGGGGTCCCCTGTGTCAAGCAGCGTCCCTGCGAACCAGCTGGAGTAGGGAAGAGCCCCTGGAAAAACAGCGGGTGAGCTCCTGGCTCTGCCCCGTGCTCGCTGTGTGGCCCTGGGCAGGTCTCCGTTGGAAATCCTCACCGAGCCACGTGAGCCGGTCCCGGCCAGGAATGCGGCCGCGTCGGCTCCCGAATTAGGCCACTTGCGTGTCCCGTCCTGCGTGCGCTCGGCCGGTGACGGCTTCCCACACGCTGAGGTCGGGCATGGGATTCCCAGCTGCTGGCTCGCCTCTCACCGGTGTATGCGCTCCCCGAGCATCCCTGGTGGCTGGGGACGCATGAGCAACGCCGGGCTGGCAAGGTCAGGGGAGGCCCCGGGAGCGAGTGGCCGTGAGAGATTTGTTCCGTGCGTGCCTCTGTAGCTCTCCTCTGGGAAGCTCTTAATTGAGAAATGAGTCAAAGTTTGGAGGCCCAGAGCCTCATCCTCCGCCCGGTGTCTGGCACGGGGGTTGCGAGCGTTACGGGGCGTGAGATCGACCCGGTGGCGGAGGCGGCCCCGAGCGCCAGGAGTCTGCAAGCGCTCTTCAAATAAACTGCCCTCTTCTGTCATTTATTGCTCCGGCCCACCTCGGAGGGTGTCGTGGCACGGGTAAAGAGGCTCCAAACCCTTCGGGGCAGAACTGGTGCTTTCTGAGCCGTGAGCTGGCGATTTGGGCCAGAGAACTGATGCTGGGTGAGGGCCGGAGGCAGGTCGGTGCGGGAGGAAGGAGGAGGCTGTGCGTGGAGCAGCGACCTGAAGCGGAGGCTGGTGCTGGGGGCAGAGGGGGAGAGGGACCTCCCGACGCTGGGTGCTGCGCGAACCCGCAGAGCCCTGGCTCGCAGTTGGGTGAACTCAAAGGTGCAACCATAATACAAACAGTAAATAAAATATGTGGTTAATCTTTCTTTTGTGGGCGTATATAACGCTTACCTCCCCTTCCCCCCGTGAGATGTTTTCTCCTTTGTTTCCTGTTTTTGTAGTGCTTAAAGAGGAGAGGAAAAAAAAAAGCCAACAACCCACCCTCTTTTTTTGCTTCTTGACATTTTGTTTTGTGTCAAGGTCTCAAAACGAAACATTTTTTCCTTCCATCTTTGCCTTTGCTGTCAGAGCCGTGTGCCTCCCACCTGCTGTTCCCAGGCATGGGGGAAGCCGCTTCCAGGGTTAAAAAAGAAAGTTCATCCAGTCCGAGGTAGCTGTATTACCCAATTTTTTTGTTGTTTGCACCAGAATGGGAAAAACATGATTCTGGGGTTGGAGCGGAGGTGAGAAGGCAGCAGCCAGAGAACGATGGGCGAAACGGGCTCGCCCAAACATTTGCTGGGTATTGCCACGTTCGCCCCATCTTTGTATGGGACACGGTTGATCGAGGCCAGGTGCCTCAGAGCTTGCTTGAGGATGTCCCAGCTGGCTGTACCGAGCTGAAGGTGCCACCAGCGGGAAGGGGGTTAACTGGAGGCTCTGCTCCTGCCTCGGCTTTGTTTCCAGGGACAGGGACAGCTTTCCCTCTGACCTTGCTTACAGCACCGTGCGGGAATTCATGAGAAAATTCCTCTGCATTCTGAAAATCCCCAGCATTTTTGAAAGAAGAGGGAGAAAGCGCACTGTGGTGCTGTGACCTGCGGGAAGACATTCGGGAGCCTCCTGCAGGCGTGTGGGAGCAGAGCCGGCCCTGGCCCTGGAGCAGCGGCCAGCCGGCAGGTTCAGGGGACAGGGACTGGGCTCCTGGGCGCCTCTGCGGGTTTGGGTTTTCTTTCTTGGCAGCCCCCCGGGTAAGCTCAGGTTCAGTGCTTTATGAAGTATGGGGGAGAGGAGAGGTGAGCACTTGGTGCCGTTCAGCAGCTCTGTTCTCCAGAGGGAGAACGCCCCAGCTTTTCCTTGGTAGGTGGCTCTGACACCAGAGACACCTTCCTGCTTGAGGAGCATCCCCGTGCTCCTCTCCACGCTAGAGGTGCTGAGCCGGGGCCTCGGGAGCCCCCAGCGCTGGGGAGGCTGGGGTCGGGGCCCTGCCGGCAGGCTCCTGGCTGGAGCTGCTGTAGGTTGTTTTACTCTGAAACAGGTTTGGTAACTTGCGATGGGCTGGATTTTTACGGGCTTACTTATTTTCCAGATGACTTGTTTATGAGAAGCGCGGCACGCAGCTCACTGGAGGCACCGTGAGCGCAAGTGCCCAAGTTCTCAGGCGTTAATTTAGCTCTCGTGACTGTAGATGGTGTGGGCTGGTGCCTGGCAGGCGCTCCCCGCAGAGCTCTTCGAACGTACCCGGTCCCCGCACCGCTTTGGCAGGAGGTCCTGGGAAGCCGGAGTAGCACGGACCCATCCTGCACCCTCCAGCACCCCAGAGCTGAACCTCCAGCCCCTGCCTCCTCCCCTGTCAGCTCAGCCCCCACCTCCCGATGTCCCCGGTTGCTGCCCGGGGGCCTCGTCCCAGCGCCAGGCTCCTAAATGTGACTGATCGCTGTGCCCCGGGACGCTGTCAGTTGGTCGAGCTGCCCTGATGAGCAGTGACTTCTCGGGCCTTGGGCAGTCGTGGAAATCCCAGCACCCACCGAGCCCGGCTCCCTAGCCGCGTGCCGCTCACCGCCGTCGATCTGCCAGGCTTCGCCGTGCTTTGTTGTCAGGGGCAGCGGGGAATTTAAGTTCAGCTGACAACAACCTGTGCTGCCCTAGAGATCCTGGGGTGCCGAGCCCCCCCGGTGCAAACCCATCTGGCCAAGCAGCGGTGGACCTAGTGGTCCCAGATCTGCTGCTGAACTGGAACAGCTGCCTCCTTCCCCAGGGTCTGGATTAAGGGCTTTTCCCTGCTGCTTTCCTGCTGAGCTTGAGCGTTTTCCTTGCCCTTAACCCATCGGGTTGCCAGCAGTTGCTTGCTCTAGACCCGCAGCCACAAGCCTTCTGCGTAGAGTCATGCGAGAAGTGACAGCGGAGGCGGAGGACGCAGGCAGCCCAGTGGCTTGGGTGGGAGGGAGGAGGCTTGCGTGGAAGGGGCAGTTTTGGTAAAGAGGAGGAGGAGGAGGAGGGGCTGCGCTGGAGGATGCTCTTCCCACGGTGGAAAACGCTGCATGGATGGGCGCTGGCGAGGAGTGAAGCAGAAGGAGGAAGCGAGGTTCATCCAAGGGCCTCGAGGAGTGGTGACACGCGGTAGCCCAGGCGCACCCTGCAGCACGGAGGGGCTCGCAGTGCTTCGCAGGGGATGTCTCAGCACAGCCTTGCCACCCCTGGCCGGAGAGCTTTCCGCCTTGAACCCCCCCAGGCAGGCGGCTGTCAGTGAGCCCCGAGGTGGGGATGTGCTGGTCTGGTCCCCAAACCAGGGCGTACAAACCCAGCTGTGGCTGGCCATGAGTGTCATACATTAAGCCCAGACCCTTGTTTAGTCTAAATCTAACCCATGATATTTGTGTCAGTGCCACATGGCTGCTGGCGTGCGAGTGTGGAGCACGCAGCTCTCCTCGTGCCCACGAGCATGGCGGAGAGGGAGAAGTCGGAAAGACTGGGGCCGCAGCGTGACACCCACACTTTCTGTTCCTCAGCCTCATGCTTCACGCGTGGGAGCCCGGGTGAGTCCTGCGGGGAACATGCGAGCCCCAGGGCCTTCTTCCCTTCTCCTCCCCTCCCATGGCTCCAGCAAAGCACTGCCCGTGAGCTTGGCCCCAGCCAGGTCTTGCTGCCTCCTCTCCCTGCTCTGCTCTTCCCCCGGAGCCGCGGTGCCCGGGAGCCGCTGCCGATGGGCCCCTGCCCCTTTCCGAGCAGGGCAGAGCTCCGGGGTGGCGGAGGGGCGGGAGGAGGAGGCAGATTTCCATGTCTCACAAAGGGCACAAGCGATCAGATTCGTGCAACTGCCCAAGAATAAAGAGGCTCTTACATTGCTGGCTGCCCTGACCTCTCTCCGCTCTGTTCGAGAGGACAGCGTGTGACCACACAGGGATTTCTTAGCTCTGCTTCGGAGGAAGGCAGTGGGTTTTCTGTCCCCAGGTCTGTCTGCAGCTCGCCTTGCAGCACGCTGGCCTATTTTTGCTTGTTACCTATCTGTTTTCTGGAAATCTTGGTACGCGGCGGTAATTTTTTCTTTCCTTCTCTTTAATTTCATGTAATTTTTTTTTTTTAATCTGACACTGAAATGGGGCTGAGAGCAGCAGTGCTTCCAGAGCAGGGACAAAAGTAACCAGGAAACACAGGGCAAGAGAGGAGGGATCGACACCGAAACAATGAAATAGCCAAGCAAGGAAAGACTGAAAGCTCAATAGCACAAGCCTTTGCAGAAATGCCTGGCTAGTGCAGCATTTTATAATCAGCTTCTGTGCTGGGCTGGCCTGCAACAGTAGTGTGATGGGGGAGGAATGCTTTGAATTAGCTGGATGCCAGAATTAATTCTGTCAGAATTCAAATGTACATGTATGTACGGATTTATAAATAAACACTTGGAGCAAGATTCTGCTTTGCCACGCAGGCTCTGGGGCAGAATCTGGTCTGGCCTTGCTTTTTTCTTTTAAAAAGATGAAATGCTGTGGATCTGTACTGGTCTCTGGTGACTGTCAACTTGCCACATTTATCAGCAGCCTGTAGGCTCGGGAGGTGCTGCCTGCAGGGCATGGCTCGATGGGGTCGGAGCTGCTGAGTTTACTCGCTGCGGTACCCAGCTTCAGCACTGAAGCTCTGTTTGCTGGCGGAGAGGACAGGACGGACGCTGTAGGGACCAGCAGGGAGGCGTGGGGTGCGCAGGACCAGGGCGAGGGGTGTCCTGCTCTTCCCTTTCCTCCGCAGGAGGACAGACAGGGGCAACCAACCCTTCTTTACCCAGGAGGGCTAAAGCTAGCGTGGTTGGGAATTGGAGGAGATGCCTGGTCCCAGATCTGGAGGCATGGGCGGTTATTTGCAAGCACGAGGCTCTGGATGCACGCAAGAGATTTTACATATGTCCTCCAGATGAACTCCGGGAAGCGGTTCCCAGTCCTGGATCCTTCCTGATAAGGACGGCTTTGGCCCCTTCTTGCCAGGGGATCGTGCTTGTCCGCTTTCTGTCTCGTGATTTGCTTGTGATGGTAACATGAGCAAAGTTGCCGGCTCGGAGCAGCGCCCTGCCACTCTGCAGCGGTGGCTTCTACGTACCACGCTCTGAAATGATCCGTTTGCTGGTACGGTGCACCAGAACTGAGAAAGGGGGGGAAAAAAAAAATGCATGAATCGATTTCATTTCTCTGCCTTTTCTCCCTCTTCCAGTGTTTTTTCTCTCCCCCTACCTTTCCCGTCTCGGTTCCTCGCTCTGTGGCTGTGCTGGGGGGGCCCGTCTCCGGCGCGGGTTGGAAACAACCGAGCTGTGGATGGCTCCAGATGAGGCAGTTGGCAGGGAGTGACGTTCCGGATGGCTGTGTCTCTCTGAAATATGAGTAAACGCTGTCAGGCCAGCCGACTGTAGGACGCGGGGCTCGGGGAGGGCTGAGCTGCCTTCTCCTCCCTCCACCCACCCCTGCGCGCAGCATCCCCTGCTTGCTTGGCATCCCCTGCTTCTGCTTGCCTGCCTGGGCGACCTGGAAGCTTCATCCTAGAGCTGGAGCCTTGGGGAAAGGGGCGGAAAATCCCCTGTATCCTAACGGAGGCGGCAGCTTCCCTCGCCATACAACAGCTTAATCCAAACCCTCGCTCGAGCCGGTTATTGTGTGGCCCTAAAACCCCGTCCCCTGGAAAGCCGGCCCCCACTCCCTTCCCTCTCCATCGCTCCCGGTGTTTTGCTGCCGGTGGAGCTGAGCCCCGGGCTTTGGTGCTCGGCCGCACGCAGACAAATATCGATCGCTCCGGGGGGCGGGCGGCTATTTTTGTGGCAAGGCTTTTCGCTCCTGGTTGCGGTTGTTGGAAAGCGCGGGGGGGTGGCGTGTGTGCTGTCACGGGCTCGCCTGCGTGGCGGGGGGAGAGAGGGTAACGCCATCGCGTCCTTGTGCTCGTGATCCTCTTGCGGGGGGGCCGCATCCCTCTCCCCGTCCGGCTCCGCCGGCTCTTTGGTGGGAGCTGCCTTTCCCTGCAGGTGAAACTCCTCTGCGCTCAGACAAAGGGATGGGGGTGCGGGTGCCTCCCTTTGTTCTCGTGTCCTGGTGCACCAGGCTCTGACGGCACAAGCCCCTTGACGCGCGGCTCTCGGGTGGATGGAGCAGAATGAATACGCCGCGAGGTCTGCGGCCCCGTCGCGGTCCCTTTGGGGAGGGGGCCGCTCGCCCCCTTCCCCTCCTTTCCTCGGGCGGTGTGTCAGGCCCCTTGGCAATGGGGGTGGCCGGATCCGGGAGGGAATTACTGCAGCCCCCCTGCGCCGTGTCGCTGGGTGGCTGGGGGTCGGTTTGCATCAGAGGTGGCTTTGTTGTAAGGGGGGAGCGGGATCTGCCCCAGCAGGGAAATGGGAGCACCTTCAGGGGTTGTTTTTTGCCCCTGCCTCTGGCAGCCTACAGGGCAGCCAGGCGAGGGGCTGGAAATGGTGCCGTGCGTGTCCTGCAGAGACCGCTCCTCTCCAAACCCATTGCCCAGCAAGGATGCGAGCCCAGCAGGCAAAGCCACGGCCAGTCCTCGGGCCGGGGGTTTTGTAGCACTTCGGTTACAACAGGGGAGGAAAAGGTCCGTGTAATCTCAGCGGCAACCTGGTGTCCGGGCAGAGGAATCGGGGTGTTACCTAAAGGAGAGAGAAGCTGAGGTGGGGAATCAATCCCAGAAACTCAGGTTGGTTTTGCTGATGCTGGTCCTACCAGGGACGCTGCAGCGTCAGGCCCTGGGTTGGAAATTACCCGTGCTCGTGCCCAGGTGTAAGCACGTGCGTGGCCCCCGCACACTCGGTACCTCGCCGAGCAGGGACCCCTGCGAGCTGCCCGCACCCAAACGCTTCTGCCCTTGGTCCTCCCCAAGGAGGCTCCTGTTATCTGTCAGCACACGCGGCACCCGTCTCCATTTATCAAGGTGCTTTTGCAGTAATCTAATAAATAATACCGAGGCGACAAGCAAAAGCAAAGCCGTTGTCTACGTGTTAAAGCTGCCCGCTGGAGCATTCCTCGGGAAACGTTCCTTCTTCCCCAAATGCAGGGCCTAGCTTTGCTGGAGAGAAGGACAAGAAGCATCTGAGAAGTCAGCCTTCACTGCCCCCAGTAACATGCCATCGCAGCGCAGAAATTTGAGGAAAACGCTGTGTTTCCTGAAAGGTGGAGGCTGGGGCCTTCTGCCAGCCTGGGAGGAAGATGGAGGGAGCGGGAGATCCCGGGGGGTGCGAGCCCCGAGCTGCGGGCAGGTGAGGAGGAGCCGCCACCACGTAGCCCAGCCAGCAGATGGGGTTCTTTGGGGGCACGAGCTCTCAGGGACGGGGAGCAGCCGCGGCTGGGCCTGCTGCTGTAGAAAATGGCAGCGCGGTCGCGGCTGGAAATGGCTCCTCTGGCCCTACCCTGCACTCCGACACTGCCCCCGTCCTGCGTGGCTCTGGGCACATCCCTTAACCTTTGTGCTCCGCCGCATCCCCTTTAAAAGAGGATAATGAAACTGAAAGAGGGAAGCGGCGGGCGCTGGAGGCACCTTGGACTGCCAGGCTTGATAAAGCGCTGCCGATGTGCCGGAGACCCGAGGAGCCGGAGTTTTGAGTCAGGAGATCAAATGCCAGGTCCGGCTGCCCTCAGACTTCCTCGAGGCAGCTCTGTCGTGCGCCGAGCCCTGCTCGGGGAGCGGAGCAGCAGCGGCAGGGCTGCGGAGCTGGTCTGCTGGCTCTGCTGGCCTCTGGCTGCCCGCTGCTCCCAGTTCTGCAGCACTTGCATGGAGAGAGGGCAGCTAGCGAAATCCGTCTCATTTGGGGGTGGAAACTGAGTCTCAAACGTGGCTCGCGCAGATCGGCAGCACCGAGGTGGAGCAGAGCGGATCCTGGCTCCCTGGAAGGATGGAGCCGGCCGGGTTCCGAGCTGCTGGGCTCCGACCTCCCATCAGATCTGGAAGATAAATGACGCCTCAGGGGCCGAAGATCAATAATGTCAAAGGCTGGCCCGTAATCAGCCAAGATTAAAAACCAATGACAGGCGTCCTCCTAGGAGCAGAAGTCAGCACGTTAAAGGACCACGGTGGGGGTTGCATCCAAACGCCCCCTCCTCAGCTGCCCCCGCGCCATCAGCGATGCCCCCCCGACATCAAACAGGTCCAGCAGGGCTCCTGCACCACCCCGTCACCCTTCCCCACGCAGCTGGGGATGGGGGAAGACAAAGCCAGCCCGGGGCTGGTGCTGCTGGCGTGGATTTGGGGCTGCAGGAGCAGGGGAGGGGAAGGCGAGGCTGCAGCGGCCGTGGTGAGGCGGGAGGTTGTTTCGGCGCTGTGGGTACCGCCGTGTAAAGACACCTGGTTTTGAGTAGGGGATCGGGGAGAGAAATTTGGGAAGTGAGGGCTGCTCGTAACTATTGGCTTCATCTTGAATACGTTGTTTTTACCTGTTTTTATCTGTTAACCAATACCACAAGTGTGTAGCCACCCCTGGGCAGGTGATGGGCAGTTGGGTTGCACTGTTGTGCCTGTTTTCAGGTGCTGGGGCCATTCCCATGGGCGCTGGAGCCGGGCACCTTCCCATGGCGGGCAGCAGCCACTGATGGGAAAGGCGGAATTGATTTATTTGCAAGAGGAAATTAAAATCAACTCCAGCCCCATTTTGCTGTGCATCCTTTAAGGGGTACGCGCTCCATCACAGCTCGGCGAGGCAGGGCTGCGCTCAGGCTAGGAAATAGGATGCTTCCTTCCCGAGCGCAAGGACGATGAAAGGAGAAGGGGCTGTGCCCACCTCCTGACGCTGCCCCGCGTGCCGGGAGCTGGAGGTGCCGGCTGCCTTTGCCCCGGGCTCCTCTTCCCCTTCCCACTCCCCGGCCGTGGTGTGAAGTAATGCCTGCTGACACCGCGGCTGCCGGCGAGCGCAGGGGCACCGCGCCGTGCCGGGGGCGAAACCAAGTCCTGGCCCTGCTGGAGCGCGGGGAGCTCCATGCGCTGCGGGAGCAGAGGGGCTCGCCTCTCCCAGGGCTGCTCTGCGCAGACCGCAAGGGGGTTCGCGGGGTGCGGGCTCCCCGCAACGCCCAGGAGCGCGCTGAGCGCCTGCCGGCAAGGAGCCGCTGCTGGCGTTGCGCCACGAGCTGGGGACCTTGCGTCTGTTCGGTTCCAGACGTGTTTACGGCGCCGGGGTTTGGCAGCCGGCTGGCTGGGAACTACAGGTCCCGGCATGCTCCCTCGCGGCTCCGGCGGGAGCGGGGAGCTGTGGGATGCGCAGTCCCCGCGCTCCCGCTGCACGGGCTTCGCTGCCCTGGAGGGGGACTCGGGTCCGACGTTGCCGGGCTGCCAAAGCACAGGGTCCCTGCCTCCCGCTCCGTCATCCTCCAGCCACCAGCTTGCGTGGTGCGAGGGCAGGTCGGCCGTTTTGTGTCACCAAGCCGGGGAGGGGATTTGGTCCCGTTCTTACTCATTTGCAACGTAAATGTTTTGATCCAGAGGACGTTGCTGGGAGCTGGGTGTCACGTCGAGGAGCGTGATTCATTCACGCTGCCGCTGCTCGGAGCACAATGAGGCGATGCTGGGACCGATCCCAAGGATTTCCTGTGATCGCGGCTGGTGGGGGATATGGGACGTCACGTTTGGCTAAGCCAGAGCCCTCTTTGCTCCATCCCTGCAAGCCACAAGTACGGTGCCATGCCCAGCCCGTTCAGGACTTGCCACCTCCAAAAGCCGGTGGCTGCGGGTGGCCGGCGCTTCCAAGGGAGGAGGACGGGAGGGCGAGGCTGAGCTCAGGCCCTGGCGTTCCCCAGCTGCTGGTGTGCAGAAACGCCGGCTCCAGATCGGTCGCGGGGCGTAGCGCCTTGTGCCTGCTCCTAGCATGCGGGGCCGCAGAGCGGCGCGTTTCCAAAAGAGTTTCCCTGCGTGCGTTTGAGAGGGATGCGAGACAACCCAGGGCAGGGCTGTGCGGGCAGCCCTGTGCGGAGGACGATGTCTGTCCATCCCTTGCTTCCACCGCCGGTGCTCTGCCGGCCAGCAGCCGGCCGGGCTCTGGCTTCGCTCCCGCGGCTTGCGCTGGGCAGCGCTGGTGGCCGGCGGGGCAGGAGCGGGGCCGGCTCCCTCCGTCCCTCGTGCCGCTTGGAGCCAGGTGCGGGCTCTGCAGCGCCCGGATTCGTTCTGGCATCCTTCGTTAGACGGTGTTTGTTCATGCTGCATTTTTCTTTTTACTGGCTTGTTTGGACACGCACTGGTACATTCACGGCACTCAAGCAGTAACGTGAGTCTCTTTCCCATTAGGAAAGGGGCCAGGATTTGGGGGGGCTGGGAGGGTGGCTTAAGCAGTAGTTTCTGAGTTATTTCCTTCTGTTGCCACACCCTGCAAGAAAGAGCAATATCCGCGGCTTCAGCTGCTATCGCACGGCTCCGAATGTCTCTCTTTTAATATAGATTGGTATCATTTTGCATTTTAAAGTAAAAACACGCTGCAAGCTGCAGACAGCTGTCGGTTGGCAGCTTTGTTTGAACATCTGGTGTTGCTGGGCTGCTGTTCAGCACGCTCTAACTATGGGATTCATAAAGATTATAATCCGGGCTTTCAGATTCTCAACAGCCGCCCCGCAAAACAGGGGCGAGGGAGAAAACCCGGCGGCTTTCCTGCGAGGAGGCGGCAGAGGAGGGGCCCTCGGCGCGAGGCAGTGGCACGGTCGCAGTGCCGGCTTCCCGAGAAGCTCGCCCCGCCGCCGGGGTTGCGCCCTGCTCCTCGAGCATCCCCGGTGCCGAGCCGCGGAGGGGCTGCTCCCAGCCCAGAAAACGCGGCGTCAGGGATGCTGCGGAAGCTCGCGGTTCGCTTTCTCTCTTTTCTCCCCGGTTTGCGAGCCGAATCCCGTTGAATCTCATATTCCTCTGGGTGGTTTCTGTCGCTGGTTAGCTGAAGCAGCAGATTCTGCTGTGGCTTTGGGGTAGATGTTTGTGACGGCCGTAGGCAGCAGCAGGACTTTGTTTCTTTTTCCTTAGAGTAAGTGATGGAGGAGCCAAGGCTTTGAGTAAACATCTCGTGTCAAAACCTCATTTCCAGGAGAAATTGAATCCATTTCCTTGAAGCAACCTAAAGGTTGAGATAGCCACCTCTGGAAGTCCTATCCATTCCTGTGCAAGTCAGGCACTTTCATTGGCACCTTTGAGAATTAAGCAGCCTCTAAGCCCCTAACAGGTTTTATAAATCTTGTTAGTTGATCTGCATTTTTGCAAAGCTCTTTGAATCCAGCCTATTGGCGCATAAGTCACCTTGACTTGCTGTAAGGCTTTGACTCCCAAGTCACTTTCAGGCTCCATTTGTCAGTCGGAGGTGCACAAAAAAAGGCCCCCCCTTATCTTTAGTAGAAAAAAAAAGCTGCCTAGAGAAATCTAGCGGTGCTGTAGTTGGTGCGAGCCGGTAATAGAGGTGCGTGTAAACCTGTCCTGCCCTTGTTTGTGTTGATTTAACTTACCAGTACAAATTAAAATAGCCTTGAGCAGTTGGAAGTTTAACTAGATCGGATGGGAGTTAAAAAAAATAAATAAATCACTGCCTTTAAATCAAAGCGGGGACTTCTTGCCCGTGCTGCCCTGAGCCCGGGCAAGGGCTCCGGGTCCCCAAAGCTGGCGGTGACGGGGCACGCGGCAGCGGGTTGTCACCTCCGTGCCGATGGGCGCTCCCGCGGCTGGGCGCCTGGCAGGGGGTGCCGCAGGTATCGCTGCAGCCGCTCTGCCACAGGCGGCGTTACCCTCAGCAACCTTCTCGAGGGTCCGAGCCCCCCGGGCTGGCTCCTGGGGAGCAGAGACCAGCCCCTGCCCGCCTCGTGGCGCTGGCGGGGCGGGAGGAAGGCGAAGGGGCCGCTGGTGAGAGCTCGGGTCTTGCCGTGGCAGAGGTCTCTGGGCAGGAGAGAGGCGGCCTTCGGTGGGAGGGAGGGTGAGAGAGGCTGGCTGCGTTTCACCCCTGCAGGGAGAAGGCTCTGAGATCACATCGGCCAGCTGGATCCCGAATCCAAGCTGTTTATTTGGAAGAGGGAGCAAGGGTTTCTCAACTGTGCAGGGGCTGCAGATGGGGGCAGATGGGCTGCCAGGCGATGGGAGGGGGCTTTACAGGACGGCTGCGTCTGAAGGCAAGGCGTCCCGCCAGCCGCAGCCTGGGGACTACTGGCCGGGGCCATGGGCTCGCAGCGGGTTTGGGAGATCTTGGGATCCAGCAGTTAGGAGCGACCGGGACACCGGCGGATCGAGGCAGGACTGGGGGTGCTGCCAAAGCCTGTTTATTTTTTCATGGGGATTATGGAAGGAACGACTCATCGATGATAGAGCAGCGTGGAAGAGGGCTCGTGTGAGGAGCAGGATTTGTGATGCGTCTGAGTTACGGTGCCGAGCCACCTCCCGTTGGTGCCCAGGCTGCTGCCACTGGGTGCTCCTGGCGGTGGTGGAGCCGGTCAGGGAGATGATCCAGCTGAGGGCCGGCTGCTTTTTTTTTCCTGGGTTAATTTTTCAGCTGGATCCATGATCAGAACGGGGCAGATCTGTGAAACGAGAGACTGAGGAGGGAGAAAAGAAGGTTAGGGTCCCTTTGGCTTACATGCAAGTTGAGAGAAGCTTTCAAGAAGCCATGAGCACCAAGCGCACTTCAGGCAGAAGGGGCAGGACTTCTTATGGGATTCCTTAGGCTCTGCAGACCCGTGAAGCCTGGTGAATGCTGGGCCTCCCCCAGTCCCCCCAGTGGTCGGCACAGCCCTCCTCTGGGCTGGGGGCTGCAGCCCGGCGGGATGAAGGGGTTTGCCTGGGACAGTGCAGCAAGCCCAAGACCTTCCCACATCACCTTCCAGGGGTGCAAACCCATCTCTCGCCCCACCGACTGCAGGGTCCCTGTGCTCCGGAGCCCCTTAACCTGGGACTTGTGAGGCTGGCAGTGTAGCTGTGAGGCCCAGCTTTTATTTTTGGCGTGGTGGGGAGGAAGCACGCAAGGGCACGGTGGCGATGTTTGTCAGCAGGGCCAGATGTGCTCCAGGTGTTGATGTCAGTCAGAGGCCTCAGGGGGCTGGAAACACTTGCTGAGAGCGCTGGGGTTCGGATCCGAGCTCTGGATCCCTGGTGCCCTGGCATGGAGGTGGGGTCCCAGGGGCTGCTGCCCCGTCCCTGTCCCCAAAAGGGCAGGGAAGGAGCTCCCCCCGTGCATCCCTGGTGGCGGAGAAGACCCAGACCTTGTCCTGCATGCGGAGCCAAGCCCCGTGCCTGCTCCTGGCTCTCTCTGCTCCCAGGCGAGCACAGCCTGGGCTGTCCTCCCTCCCCAGCGCTGGCCGGGAGTGCTGCGGGCTGGGAACGGCGGCTGGCCGGCGTCCGCGCCCAGGCCTGGGTGGGGATCTCCTCTCCTCCCTTCCCAGCGGAGACAGAAAAGATTCCCGGGGCTGCTCTCTGCCCTGAGGGCCTGGCCCTGCAGGCACCCAGCAATTCGCAAGCCCCATCCCCACCAGGTCCTGGTGCACCGGGTTTGCTCCCGCTGCCCCACGGAGCTGGGGTTGGGTTTGCGTAGGTCCAGAAAATGTGTTTGCTGGCCCCGTGCTGTCGGGAGTGCCTGGGGTGGCAGGACCGGCTGTTCCCCGTGCCGGCGTCCTGCAGGCTGCTGGGAGGATGCCGCTGCAGGAAAACAGCTCCAGCCTTCCCAGGCATCGTTGTTTGAGGAAATCGGGGTCTAAAGGAGAGGAAGCAGGAGCTGAAGGCTGTGCCGCGTGTCGGTGGAGATGGGCCTGTCCCCACCTCTCTGGGGTCGAGGGCACCCGCTTAATGTCCTGGCCGGCACCACCTTGACGAGGAATCGGGAGGAGCAGGCAGCGAGGGGTGCGGGAGCGCTTCCCCCGGCCGGACGCTGCCTCCCCGGGCTCCTCTCGGGCACAGGCATCGCCGAGGCTCCTCCGAAGAGAGCCAACGTCTTTGTCCTGCAGAGCCGGCGGCATCGGGCGGGCCGTGCCTTGCTGCGTGTTCGGCGGGCGAACCAGCTCCTCTGGCCCCGTGTGCACCTTCCCAGGGTGCGTCCAGCTCCTCTCTTCCTCTCCTCCCCACGCTGGGAGCAGGGCTCGAGCCACGGGGTGCCGTGTCGTGGGGCTGGCGGTTCATCGAGGGTGATCAGGGTGCAGGGGCTGTGCTGGGCTGCGGCTTCAAACCCTGCCCGTCCGAAGGGGAACTGGTTCCTGGCGGGCTGGTCCGCGGCTCCGTCCACCGCTGGCACCAGGGCAGGCGTCCCCTGGCTCTCGCAGCGCCCGCGGGCTCTGTCCCACGTGCCC
Source organism: Anseranas semipalmata (assembly GCA_013399115.1). Classification (NCBI taxonomy): domain Eukaryota; kingdom Metazoa; phylum Chordata; class Aves; order Anseriformes; family Anseranatidae; genus Anseranas; species Anseranas semipalmata. Next base: position 14,835 of record VXAA01002551.1, on the reverse strand, counting down.
CGTTGGGCAAAAGGCAGAGCCGCGAATAAGCCCGGCAGCAGCGGCCACGGGGAGCAGGGGGGAAGCAGAGGCCCGGGGGGGTGAATGAGCGTCCTCGAGGTCCTTCCGAAGGTCGCTGCCAGACCGCGAATAGGTCCCCATTTCCTGGCCTCCAGAAATCCCGCTGCCGGCCCCGCGCGGCACAATGCCTCCTGTTTTCCCCCTGCTTCCGAGCTCCTCCTTGCTGCTGGCTGTAAACAAGGGGCAGAGCATCCTGGGCTGCGGGATGGGCTCAGCCCCGGGGCGGCGGGCACCAGCGCATCCCCTGCGTGCACGGCATTTCGGGAAGGGCTGGGAATAGCCAGGCCACCCCGGGCAAGCAGATGCTCAGCCCCGACCCGGGCACCCCTCCTTGGGCGGTTACTGTGAACGCGTGCAAGATGAAACCCTGACCAGAAAACATTTCCTTCCTGTCTCTGTAAGCCGATCGGCCTCCTGCAAGTGCCACGGGGGCTGCGGGGGGTTCTCAGGAGCTGCTTCTGCCCGGGTCTGGGCAGCAGGAGCCGCGCGGGGCAGGAGGGTGCAGCGAGGGCTGGTGGCCCCACGTGTGCGGGGTCTGCGGGGCTCCCTCAGCATCCCCTCGTGCTGCACCCACGGGGCACCTTCGGAGGGTTTCCCTCCTGCCCCGGCCACAGCCCCGCGTGGTGTTTTCCGTGCCACGTTTGAGGGATCCCCCTGTTTTTGGGGGTCCCTGGGCGTGCTCTGCCCCAGGGCCCTGCGGTGACGAGCGCAGCACCGTGGGGCTGCATGTGGGGGGATATTCTGGGGATGGACGAGAATAGCTCCGCGTGTGGGTTTTTCTCAGAAAAAGGGCGAGCTGCCGGCGGAGCGGGGCCGGGGAGCAGCGAGTCGGCCGGGGGAGGTGAAAGTTCGCGCTTGCCTCCCCGCCGCTGGCTTCTTGGTGCATTAGCATTCAGCGGCTGCGACTTCAGGCCCGTCTCCAGCCCCGTGCTTCTCCCCCAAGGGAGCTCTGTGTCGGGATGCTCGCCTCAATGAGGGCCCTTGATGCGGCTCCCTGGGCTCAGCTGCAGGTGGCTGGAGCCATTCCCAAGAAAGGCATCTGCCCTTCATGGCTCCTCCGCTCCCATCCCACCTTCCTCCTCCTCGCCCTTCCTCCCCTCCCGCCCTGCTCCCTCCGTCCTGTCTTTCCGGTTGCAGCAGACAATGTCCCCATTCACCGCGATTTGGCGGCGAGGGGAAGGCGCGAGGCAGCGGGGAGGAGGGATGCGGGGAGCCCGGCGCCCGTCCCCGGCCAGCTCCCCAGCTGCAGGGGCTGCGTGGGGACATCCGGGCTCCTGCTCCCTCCGCAAATGTGGGGCTTTTACAAGTGTCTATTGAAGCCCCGATGGAAATGGGTGGCGTTTCCCCCGGTCACCTCTCTGGCCTGGGTGAAACAAGTCCCCTGGGAAGCGCGGAGGATGCAGGTGAAGCCTTGGGTCTGTGGCGGGGCTTTGCTGCCCGGCTGGGTTTGCTGCCGGGGTTTTGCTCTCACTGCCAGCCCCAGGACAGGGCTGTAATGCGCTGTTGTCACAGGCTCAGGAGTGACCACGGCCTTAGCCCCGTCCTTCAGGAGAGGATCAGGGGGAGACCAGCATTGAGCGAGCAGGGAGACATCTTGCCTGCAGATTTCTTCTCCGTCTGCAGTCTGGGCTGGGTCTGAGCATCGTCCCACTCCCCGGCATCCCCCTTTGCAGCGGGTACTTGCCTGGCCGGGTGAGCTGGACCTGCGTAACGTGGGGCCCCTCTGACCTCCTCTTGGGTCTCAGCTGGTTTTTCTCTCTATTTCTTTCCAGGAGAGAGCGGGGCGATGACATTTAATTCCAGCAGAATAAACTGGTGTCCAGCGACTAGCACTGTCTCGCTGGGACACGTTGGGTTGGGGTAGAACAGCCACTTACCCCGGCCACAGATTAATACATTAATTAATTTGTCAGATTAGTTCACATAAACTCTGCTGACATTGAAATATAATATTCCCCCTTGCTGAGGGACTCCGTTTACAGCTGTGGTGGGAGATAACAACAGGTTTGGGACTGGAAGGGGATAATCCTTCTGGGGTCTGAGGGCCTTCCCCAAAGCCCTGGAAGCAGCTGGAAGGTCTCTGACCACCCTCCTGTGCTTGCATCTGCTGTGGCTTTACTCGTGCTCCTCGATGCAGGGCGTTTGGGGCGGCCGTTTTGCAAAGTCCCAGCAGCTCCGCACGGCTCGGAAGACAAACTCCGATCACGGAGCTGCTCAGAGCCCGGGAAGGGCTCGTGCGAGGAGAGCGTGTGCGGAGAGAGCTGCAGCTATCCCGGCACCAAGGTCATGCATGAAATATGAGAAATTACCCTGAGAAATTCTGATCCTGGAGGAGGAGGAGGAGTTCATGACTTCAGAAATACCAGATTTGGGAGGGGATGGAAGGGAAAGGGATATATTTTCCTTTTCAAAATACCTAAGGAATTCAGCCTGTGCTGCAGAGACAATGAGATTTCGCTCCTCGGTGCCAGAAGGGGTAGTTCATACCCAAGTGTCTTGTTAAGGTTTCGGTTGCTGGGGGTGAGAAGCCCTCCCATCCCGCTGCAATCTCAGGCACGTATGGTTTTAAATCGCCCTAAAATCAAGAGCATGAGATTTTTAAAAAAACAACACACTGCATGTCCTCTATTCTCTTAGGTTTCTATGGCTTTAGGTTGGATTTCAGTCACTTTTTCCAGCTGCGAGAGGCTATTAAATTAACTTTAGATATAAAGTTATATATATATATATTTGTGATTCCACGTAATTACATGGTTCCCGGAGCGCAGTACCGTGAGGTTTGTTACAAAACGCAGCGGCTGGCAGACCCACCACGGCAGCTACAGCCTGGCGGGAAGGGGACGGCGACGGTGCGTGCGTGTCCGGGGCTGTTCGGTCGATCCCTGGGGGAATCCTCAAGATCAAGCGGGGCCGGCAGCGTCAGGGCCCCGCTCGGGTGCCATTTCGGGCAGGGGACGCCTCTGGTTGCAGCAGGAAGCTGCCGACCGCTCACCGAGGTCAAAATTTCACCTGCACCTCTTGCAGAGTTTCATCTGTGCTGGTGCGGCTGCAGTGGCTCTGGTGGCACTTCGTTATCTGGCTTCCCAGTGGCGTGTTGTCCCTTAGGACTGGGCGGGTGGCTGGTCCCTGGGCCGGGATACAGGGAGGGGTCTCCTCCTCTCCAGGAGCCTCCCGAATGTCCCGGTGGAGGTGCGGCCGTGGGCACGGGGGAAGAAGTGGATGGTGCCCTGTAGCTCCATGCCCGTGGCCCTCTCCAAGCAAGCAGTGTGCTCTCTGGAGCTCAGTTTCCACCGTATTATCCTGCTATTGAACCCCTCAAGCAGGATCCCTTCTCGGGGTGCAGTTCTGCAGCATCTCCCAGACTGGGGGCCCCAGTGCGGGTTGGGGACCTTGAAAACACAACCCAAAGCAAGGAGGGAGCATGGAGGCAGCAGTGCAAGTAACGGTGAGAAAAAGGAGACTTTTAGGAGACTTCTATAGATGCGTCAGATCTTTCTCCACGTTGACGCTTCCACCTACGTAGCTGGTCTTAAAAACTGCGTGCCCTTCAGCGGCACGCTTGCAGGCCTGTGTGTTTTTGCGCGCGCACCCAGGGGTCTGCGGCGCTGTCGCTGCCTCTGGGACCCCGTTACGATGGATGTGCTCTGTCTGTGTGTCCGTCTGCATGTGGGCGCACACGTGGGCACTGTGCACGCATGTGGAGTGCGGCTGTGAGTGGGAAGATGTTTTTTTTTTTTTAGCTCCTCATTATTATTAGCGGTGGGAGCCGCTTTTAGGGCGATTGCTCTGCCGGGTGGTGGGGCTGACCCCGCTGCTTTCACGCGCCCGGCTGAGCGCAGCAGCGGCGAGGCTGGAGGTGCCCGAGACCTTAAGAAAAACAACAGGAGGGAGAAGGCTTCGAATTCCTGCTCCCAAGTGGAGTTGGAGGTGACAGCCTTTCCCTGCAATGCAATTAATCCCAGCAGTGCTTCTGCCACCCTCCCCCTCCCGCCTAGTCCAGGAATTAATTACTTGATTATAAATCCCCGAGTGGCGGTTTATAATAGCAATAATCCCCTCGAAATTCATCCTCGCTGCCTGTTTCTTCCCGTCTTGCCCCCGCCGCAGAGAGCCCCTGACACTGCGTCTCCGTGCCGGGCCCTTCCCGGCGCCGGGAGCGGCAGCGGGGATGGGATTTATCCCGGGCAGCTGCCGGCCAGGGAGCCGAGCACCAGCGAGGCCGCTGCGCTGCTGGCGGGGATGGCATTTTGTCCTGGTTCTTAGGCTGATGGCTGGGGCCCAGCCCTGGGGGGAAGCGGGCTCAGTTCCTCCTCTCTCTGTCCTTCCCGATTACGTTGACGCTGGCTCTGAGGCTTGTCACACCGGCAGGGACAGGAGAAAGGATTTGGCGTGGCGTAGGGGCGTGCGGGAGGGCTGGCAGATGGCTCACGGCAGCCCGATGGGGACGGGTGATGGGCATCTAAGTGGCGCTGCCCTAGCGGGAGACGAGCCCCTCTGTGCATCCCCCGAGGTCCCCAGGGCTTGGCTGCGACCAAACTGCAGCAACCGGGCGGTGAAACGGTCCCCGAGGGGCTGTCCCCATGCAGGGGACCCGAGTCCAGGTCCCCTGCCCATAACGCAGCCCAGCACACGCAGCCGCGGTGCGGGCTGGCAGCTCAGTGCCAGCATCCCGGGATGAGAGCCCCGCTCCTCCCGAGCCGTGCGGGCACAGCCGGCACAATCGGCACCATGGCTGCGCGTGGCCGCCGGGCTCGGCTCTGCCGCCTCTGACGGCCGCTGCCCTCTCCCCCCTCTGCAGAAGATGCTGATGAAGCAGCAGGACCGCCTGGAGGAGCGGGAGCAGGACATCGAAGAGCAGCTCTACAAGCTGGAGTCGGACAAGCGGCTGGTGGAGGTAACGGGTGCTTCGCCCCGGGGACCGTCACCCCGTGCTCCTGGGGCTTTGGGGTTTGGGGGTGGGCAGATGGGCACGGAGGAACGGCCAGCTGGTCCTGCTGCACCCGCTGTCTCCATTTCAGCCCTGGCAGTCATACTTTTGGGGGAAAAAATGCGTTCGGGGCTGCTCTACAGCCCCCTGGGTCCTGGGGTGAGCTGGGGGCGAGGAAGGAGGCTGTCCTTACGTACCAGTTGGTCCACCCTGCCCTCAGCTCAGCGCAGCCTTCCCCAGGCCACCAGCTTCATCCCAAGTTGGGGCGAAGGGTCTGGAGGTGGAGGTCCCCAGGTAAGCCGCCGAAATACCCAGGAGGTGAGAGATGCCAGTGGGTGTTTTGCCGGGACACAGATAAAACAAGATCAGCTCTTGGTCCTTAAAGCCCCATTTGGTCTCCCAGAGATTGGAGGGAAGGGCTCTGGAGCACGATGTGTCCCCAGCCTGGGGTTTGGATGGCTCGGGGATGGGGATGAGGGTGGGAACAGGAAGGGTTTCTCAAGGGTGCACATGGATCCAGCCTGCGGCTTGTGCCAGCTGCCCTGGCAGCTGGGAAAAGGACCTGGGTGTCCTGGGGCATCACAGAGAAGGTTGGGGGGTGCCAAGGTGCTGACCCTGCTCCTGTCCCCCAGGAGAAGGTGAGCCAGCTGAAGGACGAGGTGCGCCTGCAGTACGAGAAGATGCACCAGATCTTGGATGAGGACTTGCGAAAGACCATGGAGATCCTGGACAAGGCCCAGGCCAAGTTCTGCAATGAGAACGCGGCCCAGGTTCTTCACCTCAATGAGCGCATGCAGGAGGCCAAGAAGCTCCTCAGCTCCGTCCAGGTCATGTTTGACAAAACTGAGGACATCAACTTCATGAAGGTGAGAATTGCTGCCGGTGCTGGGGCAGGTTTGGTGGTGCGGGGCAGCATGGGGGTGGCGGGGGGCACGGTGAGGAGCAGGGGGCACCGGCGTGTTGGATCAGCCAGTATCTCCAGAGGGTTCAGCGGTGCCCATCAGGGATCAGTGCGAGGGGCGATGGACAAGGGCATGCTGCAGCTGGAGATGGGCTGAGGCAGCCTGGGCTGTGGGGAGAGAGGGATTTGGGGCTCAGTACCCCTCCTGAGCCCCATCACGGCTCGCCAGGACAGGGAGGGCAGCGGGATGCGCATGGACCAGGCAGCTCTGCCACCTCCCGGTCCCCCCCTGCAGCCTGGGGTGTCCGCAGGGAGCGTGGGGTGGTCCGGGGCAGCTGGAGCGCTGCGGGGCTGCCCCGTCCTGGCACCCGCGGTGTTTGGAGGCTTCCTCCTGCCCCGGCTGCAGGCACAGCCCTGGGCACTGTGACCCCTCCTGGGGGGGGCTGCAGAAGGTGACACTGAAGGGGGGGTGGGTGCTGGGGCAGGGACTGTCCTCACTGACCAGGGCTTCTCCTTCCCCTCCTAGAACACCAAGTCCGTGAAAATCTTAATGGACAGGTAAGTGCGGCGGGCGAGCGTGTTTGGAGGGGAAGGGGGCTGTCGCGGGGCGCAGCAGCACGACCTACGGAGGTGGAACAGGGCCAGGGATGCTGCAGGGCCCTGGAGAGGTGTGCTGCCTGCCTCAGTTTCCCTCTCCATCCAGAGATCTGGGGCAAGCCGGGCTGGCTATGCTGGAGCTGCCGGGGGCTGTGGGGCTGCCACTGGGGAAAGGCCTGGGCAGTGGATGGGAGCAGCTCCCCGCTGCCTTCCCGGGGCAGGGATTCGGCCCCAGAGGGTGTGGGGGAAGGAGCCTGGGGGGGAGCCAGACCCTCCCCTGTGTGTGTTTTGTCCCTCACCTCTTCTCTCTGCCCCTGGTCCCCAACAGGACCCAGAACTGTACAGGTGGCAGCCTGCCTCCACCCAAAATTGGCCACCTCAACTCCAAGCTCTTCCTGAACGAGATTGCCAAGAAGGAGAAGCAGCTCAGGAAGTTGCTGGAAGGTGGGTGAAGCCGGGGGCACCGGGGGACACAGCCCCTCGCTGCCTCCTGCATCCAGCGCAGGGCACCCCGCGGGTCCCAGTGCGAGAGGGTGGGGAGGGCTGTCGGGGTGCAGGGACCCCCGGGAACCCCTCTGCAGTCAGGGTTAGGACACAGAGATGCTGTGAAGCCAGCTCCTGGCTGTTCCCCCCAGGACATTTCCATCGGCTTGTGAAATGGATGTGTTTTGGGGTGATGCAGCAGAAGCTGGCCGTGGGCAGGAACGATCAGTGGGAAGGCAGGAGTCACGCTGCGGGCAGGGACAGCCGGGGACCGAAGTGGTCTCAGCCCCCAGCCCACGCCTGGGACTGCTGGGAGCCAGCCATGGCCCACAGAGGCTTTCTGGTCCTCTCTTCTCTGCGGATTTGGGGTTCTGCTCCCCCAGCTGTCCCGCTGCGATCCTGGGACAGGTGATGGTCACGAGCACTCAGGGACCAACCTGTGCATGGGGCTCAGCCTGCGCACGTGCTTAGAGAGAGGTGCTTGGGGCCAGCCCGAACCTGCCGCCAAGGTCCCCAAATTCACCTGCACGTGGGCGAGTGCCCTGCTTGCCCGCGGCAGGGCAGCCCGGGGCTCCTTCAGCTCGTGCGGGGCCAGGGCGCGGGTCTCGGGGCTTCGATGCAGCTTCAGGCCAGTGGCTGGAGCACCCCCTGTCCGCCCCGCGCCTGGCAAGGAGCCGAGCTGTGCCGTACGGGGCGTGCAGCAGATCGGCCCCGGGGCCATCGGGACGGCACCTGATGCGGTCCTGCTCTCCTGTTCCCCCCGCAGGTCCCCTGAGCACCCCCGTCCCCTTCCTGCAGAGCATCCCCATGTACCCCTGCACCGTCAGCAACTCCGGCGCGGAGAAGCGCAAGCACTCCACCGCCTTCCCCGAGGGCAGCTTCCTCGAGCCATCGTCCGGGACTGTGGCGAGCCAGTACATGAGCCAGGGCGCTTCGGCCGGCGAGGGGCAGTCCGCACAAGCCATGGTGCCTTGTAGCTCCACGCAGCACATTGTTGGACTTCCCAGCGGCCCGCAGCCGGTGCACTCGGGCTCCGTCTTCAACCCATCTCACTACCCCAACACCACGTCATCTCAGCAGTCCGTGCTCTCCCAGTACGGCGGGCGCAAAATCCTCGTCTGCTCAGTGGACAACTGTTACTGTTCCTCGGTGTCCAACCACAGCGGGCACCAGCCCTACCCGCGGTCGGGGCACTTCCCCTGGACAGTCTCCTCGCAGGAGTACTCGCACCCGCTGCCGCCCGCGCCCGCCGTCCCCCAGTCGCTCCCGGGACTTGCCGTGCGGGAATGGATTGACGCATCCCAGCAGCACGGGCGGCAGGATTTCTATAGGGTCTATGGCCAGCCGTCGGCGAAACACTACGTCACCAGTTAACCGTCACACTCTCCGGGGAGTCCTGGTCGATGACGCGTTCGGAGAGAGAAGTCTGCTTTGTTTTGGCTTTTTGTTTTGTTTTGTTTTCTTTTAAATCAAACCCAATTTCCTTCCCGCCTCGCGCCTCTCCAGGATTTTGGGGAGGGTTGTTCTCTCATCTCTTTTTTTTTTTTTCTTTCCATTTTAAAATGAAATAATAATTTTTTTTTTTTTTTTCCTTTTAATTCTTTTTTTTTTTTAATTTAATTTTGGAAAGTCCTTCCTGCCCCTCGCTGGGAAAAGACGAGGGAGAAATTACCTGGAAGAAATCAATGGGGATTTCAGTCGGGCGCTGGTTCTGTGCGTCACGCTCTTACTTGCTACTCTCTGGCTTTGGAAAACTTCAGAAGGGACAATTGCACCTTCTCCGTTTCAATTTCTCTGAGTTCATTTTTCTGGTTTGGTTCAGTTTTCCCCCTTCCCCACCCCTCTCTTCCCCTTTTTAAAAAGAAAAAAAAAAATCTATCATTGATTCAGTATGAAATGATACGTGTAGATTTTGGGTTTGTTACTTTTTTTTTTTTTTAAAGGCTGATTTTTTTGTGTTAAAAGGCCACTTCTCATGCATATTGGCATTTTTTTCCTTCTTTCAGAGATTTGTAAATACACAATGGCAGGAAATTTAATGCACAAAAAAAAAAGGGAAAAGAAACTTTAAAAAAAAAAAAACAAATAAATAAAAAAAATCTGTTCTAGTTTTCAGGAGGGGAAGCGTTGCCGAAATGCACCCCCCCCGCGTATCGCTGATGCAACTTCCTGTAACAAGCACTTTGTATAAAAAAAAAAGTGGACTTCCTGCTATAAGGCACAGGTATTTATTCTGTAACCAATTTTAGAACACACACACAAAAAAATATTCAAATAAATGTGATCACTTAGTGCAAACGCCTCGCTCTGCTGCGGCTCTTCCCCGCGAACGGGAGCTCCAGCGGGAGGCTCCCGCCTGCCTCCCCGAGCAGCCCGGCGCGGGGCGCGTGCGGCCGATGGGCTTTTTCGGAGGGAGCAGCTCGGGGAGGGGGCGGCGGAGGGGACGCGTGTGCCGCGGGGCAGAGCCGGAGGCGGCCTCCGCTCCCGGTGGCGGTTCGTTTTGGGCCCAGAGCCTCCGCCAAGCGACCCCGAAGGCAGCGTGGGGACACACGGCCCCCATCCGGGACGTGGAGGCGGTGATTTACGCCGCGGGCTCGGCGACGCCGGGCTCCTTCCTGCTGAAACGTTTTCACCGAGCTCGGCCGAGGCCCCGGGCTTGGCTGGCTCCGGGGGACGCGTGGGAGGCCAGCCGGGGCCGCCAGCGGCATCTGCGGTTTCGGCTTCCCCGCGGCTTCCCGGGGCCCAGGGTCGAGCTGGGGGAGCAGGGACCCCAGCCCGGACCCCAAAGTGCCACAGAGGGCGGTGGGTCCCAGATGGGGACGGTGTCCCCACCCCGCTGCCAGCAGCACCGGTGCCGTGTCCCAGCCCGCACGGGGCGCGCCGGGGTTCATCTCCCGTGGGGGGATGCCGGAGAGGTGACTCCATGGGCTCCCTCCCAGCCCGCGAGGATGTGAGTCAGGCGCGGGGCCGCATCCTGCCCGCGGCCTCCAGAACAATCCCCATTGTGGTGGGACGGGGATGGGGATCGGGCACGTCGCAGCCCCAGCCCCTGGGCTTTGTCCCCACCGGCAGCGCCCCAGGCCGGTGCAGGGACCCTCCGGGAAGGGCGAGGAGGAAACATTTGGCTGGGGCCGCGCGGGGCGAGCTCCTCATCCGGGGGAGAATGGTACCGATGATAAAGCAGAGCAGCTTTGTGGAGGCATTAGGGGGGTTTTCTGTCATTCTCTTCAGGTTTGGGTTTCTTTGCTATTTTTTTTTTTTTCTGTTTGCAAAATGTCCTCGGTTTTGCTCTGGCTTGGATCCCCTCCCTACTGCTTCCCCCTCACCGCTCAGCTCCCTGCGGTGGCAAACGGGAAGCAGCCACAGAAAGCCAAAACCGGAGGAGCAGCGGGGCCGAGGGAGGGGGCCCCGGCCCCCCGGTAAGGGCGCAGCTCCCTGTACCCTGCCGTACCCAGCCCGTTTCCGCCGGCCCACCGCTAACAATGCCGGGGGAGAGGGGACAGGGCGAATGCGGGCGGCTTTTCCCAGCCCGCGCTCTCCGCTCGCTTCCTGCCTTTCTCCAGGCTCGCACAAAGGGCTGCCCGCGGCCGCCCTGCTCCCTGGCTGTGCACGATGCTCCCCTCGGTGCCCCCGGGGTCTGGTCTCCCAGCTGCCCTCCTCCTCCTCATCATCTTCCTCCTCCTCTGGCACAGCTGCCTTCTTCCCCGAGAGCGGGCAGCTGCGCCTTAAAGCACCTGTCGCCTATAGACGGGGGGGCGCGGGCGCAGGGTCCCCCCGGGGAAAGGGGCTTTGGGACACGTACCCACCTCGCCCCGCACCTTGCCCTGGGGAGCAGCCCCGCAAACAGGGGTGCCCATCGCGGAGCCCCAGTGCCGGCCCCCGGCCGGGAGGAGGACCCCGGCACCAAAGCCAGCACGCTGCCCGGTGGCACGCAGGGACGCGATGGCCTCGCCGGGGTGGCCCCGGACTCCGCGGGCCGGCGGGAGGGGAAGCCCGATGCCACGCGGGGTTTTGCTGATGGATGGCTCCGTCCGAGGGGGCGAGGAGGGGAGGAGGAGGGGGCGAGCGGGGACCCATCAATAAACAGCTCGAGTTGTGAATGGAAGGAGACGGATTAGGAGCCGGGTGAAAACATGTCACACGGCGGAAAGAAAAATGAGCAGCTGGGCCGGACCAAATTGGTGTCTGATGAAGGACATGGGGCCTGGTGGAAAAAGGATCCCGGGGCCCGGCGGTGCTGGTGGGGGCAGGCTGATGGGGAACAGCTGGGGCCGGACACGCACATCTGGCAGCACAGGGTGAGGGGAGAGGCAGCGGCGGCGATAACCATCGCGCCCCGGCCACCGCTGTCCAGCTCTTGGGCTGCCCGTGCCCCGCGCCGGCTTAATTGATGCTTAATTTTCAGCTCGATCCCGGAGAGGGGTGGCAGCCCTGGGTCAGTGGCAGTGACGGGGATGGGGGTCCCGGTCCAGGCTCCCTCCAGCAGAGGCTGGGCAAGGCAGCCGCGGCATTTTAGGGATTTACCCGGCGGGGTTGGGGCTCCAGTGTGCCAAAGGGTCCCCAGGTGGAGGAGCCGCTGCTTCTTCCACCATTTGCATACACGTAAATAAGCAATCAGCATAATGAGGGAGAATGCAAACCAGGCTTCCAGTTTGCAACCAAGTCCTATTTTTAACCTTGCAAAAGGATTTCAGCGCGACCCCGCGGTCCCTGCTCCAGCACCTGCACCACCCCTGGGTCAGGGACGTCGGACCCCCGGGCTGGGGACCTCAGACCCCTATCCCTCACCGGCTCCGCTGCCATTAAACCGGGAAATCTCCCGTCCTTGTGGAAGGACAGACACCGCGATGTCATGCCCCCACCCGCGGGAGCCTTTTTGGGCTGACGACCCCCCGGGTCCCACCTGGAGCTGGGGCACAAGCCCCAGGAACCCCCCCGGGAATGCAGCCCCATGCTTAAACATGAGGCGTATATTTAGATGCCGTCGATTTAAGTTTGCACATCAACCTTATAAATATGAAAGCCCATCTTGGAGAGATGTTTAAGATACCTCATCAGCCCTTGGAAAATCTGCAGGAATATTAATTAGCCAGATTTGGGTATTATCTCATAATGAATAAATGAAGAGACTCGCTGCATAAGATGAAGCACTGTCGGCTCGTTGCTGTTTTTTTAAGCAAAGTGTGTTTGGAGGCCGCTCTCGCCCCTCGAGCCGCACGAGGACCCCGCGATGGCCGAGGAGCCCCCATTTCGTGTTGGAGCCCCCCTCTGCCAGGGCTGGGGGCCGAAAGGGAAACGCGGCTTTTCAAAGGGAAAAAGGGAGGTGGCGGCGGGGACGTGGCCACCCCTGTCCCCATGGTGATGGGACATCCCAGCACTGGCACCTCTTGCATGGCGGGGTTCCAGTGGCTGAGGCTTTACACCCCCAATTTCGGCTCCCGCTGCCTGTGTCGCCTCCGGTGACGGAGGGATGGGGCCGGGCTCGGAGCCCTGCCCCAGCTGCAGCGACCCCGCGCGCTCCCCGTGCCCGGGCCGGGGCCGCACAGTGCAGCCTTCTGTCCTGAGCGGCGCGTTCCTGGCCCCCCGCCCTCCCTCCGTCCCCCCCTCTGCTCTCCCCCCTTCGGCTGCTTCGTCCCCTCCATCCGGGCCAGGACGAGAACTTCCCGGTTGCTGTAGAAACGGGGATGAAGGACACACTTCAAACGGAAAAGCCAAACAAAAAATGGCTTTGTGAGCTCCTGGCCGGCCGCTCCTCTGCGCGCCGGGACGCGGCCACCTCGGGGCCCTTCTCTGGGGGGGAGCTGGCTCCTGACCCCCCCCAAAATCCTGCGCCGGGCAGCGAGCGGAGACAGGGGGTCCCCAGGGAAGGGGACTGGAAGGGCTCCATCGCCGGCCATCCCGGTGGTGGCGAGGGCCAGGGCCGGTGGGGCGCGGGGAAGGGGCAGCGGAGGGGACAGGGCGGGGGGCAGCGGCCACCCCGGGGAGCGTCCCCGGAGCCGTCCCTCGGGCCCCCAGCCGGCGCGTGGCGGCTGCCGGGCGGCGCGTGGGTGCGGGGCGCTGCCGGCTGCCGGAGCTGCCATTGTTTGCCTTCAATCAAGATGTTTCAGGCGGAATCAAAAGCACCAACTGGGGAAATCATCATCACAAAAAATCTTGCGCCTGCAAAATAGGTCAAGTAAGACTCCAAAGAGAGAGAGCGTCTGATCTGCATTGCAAGGAAGAATAGCAACAGCTGTGATCTCCAGTATATATGGATGGGCTGGGGGGGGGGATAAATATATATATCCATGCATATGTATAACCGCTTACAGCTGTTGGGCCGTATGTTCATTAGGGCCAACTGTTTTGGAGGCAGAGGGATCAGTGCTAATCGGGAAAGGGAGTTTATCATCACATTCAGAGGCAAAAGTGTCAGGAGCAACTGCGGCCCCCCTTCCCCCCCGCCCGCACCAGCTGTGCCGCGCTCAATGCGCCTGATTCAGCAGCTCTCCCGGCCCGAGGCCGGGGCTCTCCGCGCACAAGCGACCCGGCCTGCCCTCCCCGGGGACTGCCCCAGCCCCTGCCCCTCGCAGGGCGCCCAGTCCCCGGCCGGGGCTCCCCTCCGGACACGAGCGCCGTCCCCCAGTGAGGAGGGCTTGCCGTGCCTCAGTTTCCCCAGGCTGAGAGCTGGCCATCCTGGCCCCGGGGCTTGGGCCCTCTCGGACATCCCCGCCCGGCGCTGGCCTCACAGGTGCCGGCTATAAAAACGAACTCGGAGCACGCATAAATCCTCGCGTCTGGCACGGGGGGAAGGAGCCAGGGGGGACAGCTGGCTCGGCCGCCCCACGTCGCGGGGCTTCGCAGCGCGGCGGCCGAAGGCGTGGGTCGGGGCCCAGCTGTCACACGTGGGGGTCCCCAGCCTGTGGGCGATGCTCTGGGCACGGGGGCCCCGCTGCCCCCAGCCGCGGACCCCCAGCGCGTCCCCCTCGGCCCCCCGAGGAGGTGGGGGCTCGGCTCCGACCGACGGCAGCATGAAATAAAGGTTGCGAAGCCGAGCGGCAAGGACGACTTCTATTTAAAAATACCTCTCATCCGGATGATTTATCTGCAGGGCGTTCCTGCCAGCTCCTAATGTAGATCAGACTCAGGGCCTAACCTACCTGACAGCTTCCCTTCCTTTTAGGATTATTTATTCGGGGCTGCACGTCGCTGTCCCGTGGTGCTGCGGCTCGGAGCCACGCGGTCACGGCACGTCGCGGACGAGCTCTCCTTCCAGCCTGTCCTCCTCGGACCGGGATTTTTTTTTTTTCCCCCATTAAAAAGGATACAGATATTCATCTCGTTCGGCCAGCTGAATAGGGAACGTGTGGGGAGGCACACACAGACACACATGTGCACACACTTGTGCCGGTCCCACAAAGCCGCCCCCAGCCCGAGCGCAGCCCGGCTGCAGATTTACAGGAGTTTTGCTTCCAATCACCGCTGGAAAGGGAAATAAGCGAACAGATTGCAATAAAAAATACAACAAGCCCGAATTCAGCCAACTGAGCCCGAAGCTGCAATTTAGCCAGGAGCCAATCGCAAGCCTCCGGTGTGAGCTCGTTTCCACTTAAACAGAATAAAATAAAATTAAAAAATGCCCTTAAGTGCCGTGCGGGGGTGGGTGCGGCGGGGCCCCGGCGGAGGGGACAGAAGGATGAGCCCCCGCAGCAGGGGGGTGAAGGCTGACCCCTCCGGCCCCGCCAGCCCAGAGGACATCTCTGCTCTGCTGATGGCAGTCCTCTGGGGTGCGAGGCCGCAAACAACCAGGCAATACCGGCCGGAGAGGAACAAAAATCCCACTGTTTGTTTCTCCTTCAGGCTGCGGATTATTATTATTATTATTATT
>VXAA01002550.1:190732-230342 GCA_013399115.1 Anseranas semipalmata | reverse complement strand
TCTTCTCTTCTCTTCTCTTCTCTTCTCTTCTCTTTCCTCCCCTTCTCTCTTTTTTTTTTTTGACATTCACTTTTATTTCTATGCTATCCCAAGGAATTTGATATTTTTGATAAACAACTTCTGTTTTATACACAACACCTTCATTTTCACTCTGTCAAAAATATAGTGTTCAAGTAGTTGCATACTTCCTAATAGATACCTGATTAAATTCACCAACAGTCTCCTAGGTTTCAAATGCATATGTACAAATACATATACTCCTGTTCTCTTTATCCTGTTTGGCTACATTGGCCCATATCCTCCAGAAGAGCCCTGGGTGACCTGGGTTGCCCTTCTCAGAGGTGCATCTCTGAGATGCCGGTGATTACTTGACTACCCACAAAAGTGAAAATTAATCTTGTTCCAAAGTTTTGAAAATATTGTATATGAGAGATGTTGAAAATCTGAGACCAAGCTTTATTGTCTCAAATTTGTTTTTAACTCTGAACTGTTCTGATAAACCCAATAAATCTAATAAATGTTTTTCCCTTGGAAAAGATCAAGAGCACTAGTCAAAAACCTCAGTACATAAACTTTTTTCTTACTTGGCTAAGAGAATCACTTGTTTGTGCTAAATCAGTAAACTTCCTGTGTACTTTATCCAATCTTATGAAGTGTTCTGTAAGATTTTTTGAATATATGTATAATGTATATATATGGATAAAGTGCTATTTTTAAATGATAACATACATGTAATTTAAAAGGCTGCTTTCATGTATCCTCTCTGAAAGCCAGATGAACATTTGTGTGAATTGCCATTCATTAAATTTATTTTCCTCTTTATCCTGTAACACTTCACCTAAATGGTCTTCACTGTTTTGCTTTTTTCCTTTCAGACATGCATCTGACTGTAATTGTAAATTGTGCATGTCAGACAGTCAAAGCCACTCAAAATCTTATTGAAACTTACAGTAGAATCCTCTGTTTCCAGATTATTTTTTTTTTTCCTCATCAAGAGAAGCTGGAAAGCTGGAAAACCATAAAGAGGTCTATGGAGCTCTTGGAGCTTTCCTGGAACTTTCTTAAACAACAAAAAATAATCTGAGAATTTTATAATCCTACTGCCTTAAAGAGTGAGAGTTTTGTGATTTAAAACTTATAAAAATCTCTTTATCAGGGAGGAAATGATTTTTCAGTCATATCCATTAAATCTGTAAGAGCATAAAGACATGAGAAGAGAAATCAAGGTCAGTATAACTCATTGGTACTTCCTTGGCAAGAGAAACTACGGATAGTCTTCAGTTTATTGTCATAAGTACAAACTTGCACTTGTAATGCAGACATAACTTCAAGTGCTATTTTTAACTTGGATTACTTTAAGGTATCTCTTTTTTTTATCAGTTCAGCAATTTTATTCTCATGAAGCATTGTATAGCTCAGTTATGCAATATGTATCTCTTGTCTATAATCACATGTATAATCCTATTTTTTCAGGTAAAAGCAATGCTGAAGAAAGAAATAAAACATAGAAAACCACGACTTACAATTAATTACAGCTACCCATTCCTTAAAGAGAAGTTCTTCTGAAATTTCCTCAAGCAGGAAGTAAAATTAAAAGTCTGCCTCAATCTTCCCAACCTTCACCTTGCAAAGTTGAAAGCTGTTGAAAAAGTGTGCAAACCTCCCTTGTTTTACAGTTGTTGATGGTAGTATGAAAATCATTCATGAAGTATTATTACGCATTTTGTATTTTATTTCAGCAAAACATTTGTGTGTGTGTAAACATCACTAAGTGTAAGTCAAATACCAGTGTTTGCTGTGCTAGCAGCTGACCTGTTGAAGCCCCATGGCCCAACATGTGATTGCTACCCTTGGGCCCAGAGGTTCCAATAGCAGTTTGCAGAAGTCACTGGCCTTCATTCTTCTTTGTAATGGGGCTGCCTTCTGGCGTCGCAGTTACAGTGGTCTTTCACCTACCTAACTGAGAGGAAAGTTGGACCAAAGTTGGTATGACATTCTTCCTCACCACGTGGTTTTCTTGGGTTCTACAGAGGTTTTTTTTGGATTCAGTTTATAACTGAAGTGATTAAAAACAAACCAGCTTCTAGTTGAAAGTATTTTTAATGAACATGAAGAGTATCTGTGGCAGTTATGACTGTGAAATACCAATTTCATCATGTTCTCATCTTTATAATTATTTTGCTCACTCTGTCTTGTTTGTTGGGTTATAATAATTGCATTATTAATATGCTTATGCTGATCCCTTGTGCTGCTTAGTGGGCTGCCTTTTCTCCTCAGACAAGACTTATCTTAAAATCAATATATTCCCCTCAGACTGAAAATGAGGAATTTCTCATTTGAAATTCAAGTACAATATGCATGCTAACACACCTAGTGTTTTATGTCAACTTCATAAAACTGTGGTGCTAGAGAGTCATTTCCTCAGAGAAGCTGCAGAAGCAGGAGCTGTTCTCAGCCTTCTCCCTAAACAGCATGGGCTCAAGGCAACCTACTTGCTCTGTTGAAAGTTTTGTCTTCATTATTTAAACTTACGTAATAACTAAACTGAGATGAAGGTTGGCATTTTTTTTTTTTTTTTAAATTGTAGGAAGCTGTTTCTCCTGGCATAAGAGGGCTCGTGGATTTTGCCTGCACAGGCTGCTCAGCACAAAAAAAAACATCAGTCCTGTGTAAGATCTGTGGCAACTAAGCCTAAAATCCCTGTTTATTCCAATGGTACTTCCAAAGGGAGTTGAAAATGCAACAGATCTATGATGCTCTGAATCTATTGTAACTGAGAGACTTGTGGCTGCCTTCCCACTGTACCTAGTCTGTGTGCCAGTTCTTGGTACGCTTGTGTGGTAGTGAAGGATCTGAGAACCAGGCAACTGGAAAGGATGCTTTCTGAAAGAAACACTTGACTTTCTTTTATAAGCTTTGAAGTGGGCACTTATGAAAAAGACATAACTGTTGGAAAAATATTAATTTCACCTGTAAATGTCTATATACTTCAGATTTTTTTGTTCCTGCTGACCTTGAAGTGAGTGGTCCCACTGAGCATATTTGGGTCTTGGGTCAGAGGTATCTAAGGAAGCATCTTCCCCCCCACCGCTCCCTGCCCTATGCCATACCATGGAAATCAGTAGAGCCACTCACAAGAGGTGCTTATGCAGAGCCACTTCTGTCAAGTAGGGAGCAATTGGCAATAAATGAGAACTAGAAGTAGTTTGATGTGCTGGAATTATTTTTCCTTGTGGGGTTCTTAATCTTTTAATTTGACTTCTCTGGTGACTTTGGAGCTGGGAGGGAGCTGGGGAGGTATAGTTAAAACAGTTTTACTGGGCCTGTTTTAGAAAGGCTTTTTATGGGCCAGGGAGCAGGAGTAAGGGTAAAGGAAGGGAAGGGTGGAGAGAGAGCTTATAGGGTTCAGTCTGCTGCAGTTAAAGCTGGTCACTGTGAGCCCTCTCCTTAACCTCCACTCCCAGTGGAAAAGACATGGTGTGACAAATGTACAGAAAGGCCACCTCTGTACCCACCTGTTAAGCTATTGCTATTTAAGATGTGCTCGTTGTAGTCATTGATTTCTGATCTGGGTGAAATAAGATGCCAGAAATGGCCCTTTTTGCCTATGCTTTACAAGTTGTGACACTTTATACAATAATTCATTTTATTAAATTTCTTTGTGTATCTTTTGTGTATTTCTTTTGTGTAGGAGAATGAGAGTTCCAAAAAATAGCTCATATAGCTTGTTACCACAGTTTTTAGAGTTCTTCTGCACATTTTAGTCAACTGCTAAAGAGACATGACAAAGGCATGATATAATTTTTTAATTTATTTTACCTAGTTGAATGTCCTTGAATGCATTAAAAAAATGTGCAATGTTTTTGAAGGGGTTTTATACAAGTTATTCACAGGAGGTAAGATCATTATCTTTATAGCCACCTGAACAAAATGCATTACTAGTGACTTTTTTTATTAATTATCCATTTCCTTTAAATCTCCATGGTGGTAGAAAAGACTTTTGTATGATTCATTTTAGAAAGGCCTCTAGAGAAACTCTCATCCTCTATTCTGACTGAAAAATGTGTTTGATAAAATACACTCACTCAATTATTTCAAAAAGTATCCAGCCTAATAACATAACAACTCACAGTGAAGCTTTGTTGTTATACATAGGAGCAGAAGAAAGATATTTTTCTGTGTTTGACAATCCAATATCTGGTCTGTCTGGGTTTTGGGGCAGAGAAAGAGAGAGTCAATCTGTAAAGTTATGATAACCACTTTCCCACACAACTGGATATCAGACCTTTTGTTAACTGATAATGTAAATGCTTGTCACCCTTGGAGATAAGTACAAAGGAAGACTATGTCAAAAGGGAAAACAAAAATGATGTTTCTTCACAGGTAGACATAGCCTAGCTTCTACAGATGGAGGTGCAGCTATTATTGATTTTCCTTGTGAGTCTTTCTAAAAGTTGCTGCAGGACCAGCAGAGGCATTCCTAGCAAGGAGGAGAGAGAGGGGAAAGTCCTAGCAGAAATGGTAGTGATGTTCTTTTTTAAAGGATGAGAATTAAATGTCTTAAATAGAAGAGGAGTGACTTTCATGACTTTTAGTCAGCTTGCTTTCTAGAAATTCAGGTAAATAATCCATCATTGACAGTCTTTAACTGGGAGAACTACTCCAAAGGAGCTTAGTTCCAACAAAACGTGGTTATCACATTTAAAAACTCATACAATAGCTCTGCTTTTGAACCATCCTTTGAAACCAAGCCTTTGAAACAAAGGAGGAGGCATGCAGTTATGTAAACCATGCAAGTTTTTACCCCTGCTTACTGACAAGAGTAAGCTGTCAGCATTGAAGAACCTAAATTTTTCAAATTTTATGAATATTTAGCATGTCAGAAAAAGCCCCCAAACCATTTTCATTTCAGTGTACCCTTCAGCCATTAATTTTGGATGTATCTTGTTTTTACACAAATAGTTTTTAAACAAATAGTTACAGATGTATTTTTTTGCAGCTTAATCACTTTTGAGTCAACTCTAGCTTTCATCTCAAAATGCCCAGTGTCATATGACTTTATTTTCTCTTGAAATCAGAGCTGGCTTTAGTGCCTTACTGCAGGTTGGTAGGCTATGCGAACAGGCCTGACTGATAGATGACTTGTATGTCTGAAGATACTGTCTAAGGTAGCCTGTGTCTTCAAAAGACCATGTAATGCAAGTGCCACGCTGTACTTCCTCCTGCTGTTTGTTTTTTTTTTTTTTTTCTGTGTCACTTTAAAACCTGACTGAAATGTGAGATTCTTCAAACATTCTTCAAGTATATGTATGTATCATATGAGTCAGGACAGCTGTTTCTTTTTGGAAAAGTATTCCTGTTGTATTTTAGCTGTGAATGTTTTGCTATATCATCTTCAAAGATAGATGGATCTACACTACTTGCTTTCTTCTAACAAGAAGCATATTACAGGGCTTGTTGAAATATAAATGAAGATGAGAAGGTAATTATACAGAAGTGTTGCAAGTTCATGGAGGAGTTATGTTGCAGGAAAACCCAAATAGTGCATCTTAACAAGTCATTGCATAAAGATCCTATAAAAATGCTTGGGACAAAAAAAAATCTTTGAAGATTTGAAGTAGAAACTGTAGAAATTCATTCTAAAAATCATAATTTAGTAAAGAGTAATAAATTTTCTAGACAACAGCTTTGTTTTTATTTCTATAAAATGAAAGTAAAATGTCTAAGGATAATGCCATTCTCTGCTTTGAGACCATACAATTTACCAGTGAGAGCGTGTTGGGTGGATTGTGCTGTACAGTGCTTCTTAGAAGTGCTGATGGAAAAAACAGCTCTTGCAACTGCCTATGCAACCATCTATGGGAGATGACAGGACCTCTGACATGGTCCATGCTTTCATGGTTTGCTGATGGCTGCCTTTGCAGATGCATGAGTATCAGAACCAGCACTCTACCTCTAGTCCTTACTGCGCTGAAGTTAGGGCAAAGTTGATAAGTTAATAGTACTTTCAGTGGCACAAGGAACACCAGAAGCTTTGCTCAAGGCCGCTCGCTCATGCACCAAGACTTATCCATGGGCACCAAGCCAAGATTTTGTCCTCATTGCTACTTAATGCCAATTTACCTTATATTTAATTCTTTTCCCACTTCTTCATATACTTGTCATCATGAATCTAAGGCTGCAAAGTAATCCCTAAATCATATCCCTGATACATTTTTCATTATTTCTGTTAGTACTTTCTACCTACTGCAGATCACACCAGCAAGAAAAAAATGTCCCAGCATGTACTATTTAACAGAGTGCACACAGCAGCTGTTTCTCTGAGAACATTGAGTGCTTCTTGCCTTTGACAGTTGCAATTTTGATAATAAAAAATTAGTTGAGAAAACTTTACAATATGTGATTAACATTCTAGGTTAATTGCAGCAATATGTGAGTTGAAAAGTGCTTGAGATGCAAAGCATGCAGTGATCATATTGTCTTCTACAAATGTTCAAGGAAAGAAATTGACTTTAGTAGAGGAACTGGCTTTATAAGGAAGGGCATAGTTCTCATTCAAAATTGGAATAATTTCACATGGTTTACAACTCTTACTTTAACCTCATTTGTAACTTGGAATGCCTGCAATAACTTGATTTTTCACTGCAAAGCTTTAAATTTTTGTCTTGTTTCTCCTTTGTGCATTCAAGATAACATTTTGGAAAGAGAGTGTTTGTTCAAAGTCTGAAGTACATTAGAAGACTATGCACACATTCAAAGTGCTTATAACAAAAACATTTTCTATAACATTCTAACAGGAATTACTGCAAAATAAGTCTTCTGCCTTTCACTTCAGAGATAAGGAAATCCATGAATATATGTTAAGGGACATTTAAAAGAAATATTATAAAAACTAGGAAAATAAAATGGAAACCATTCTTCCCGCTGACATCTTTTAAAAATGTTCTAATAATTGTTTTCACACAAACAGCCTACAAATGTCTTTTGTGTTCACACACAAACGTGGACTGTATCTTTTCTTTAAAAACAATATCTTTTCTTTAAGAAGAATAATTAATATTAGAAATGTACCCTTACAGTTAAAGCAAGCATCAGTTGGTGCTACAGCTGCAGAATCATGAGCCAGTAACACACCACATCACTGTATTAGCTGGGCACTTCAAAATTCCTGAGCCATTTGCACTAAATTTCTTCTTCTTCTTTTTTTTTTTTTTTTTTTTTAGGTCAAATCACAGGAACTGCTCATTTTTGTTGGATAAAATAAAAGTTTGTTTTTCTTACCTTCCTTTGCTTTCAAATAAGGATAATATTTTTAATAGAATATTGTGGAGTTTAATAGGCCTTCTCATATACCCGTTCATGAATGTGGGGTGGTTTTTTTGTTGTGTTTTTTTTTTCTTTTTCTTTTTCTTTTTTTTAAGGATTATTGGCATTAAAACTGGTCAAAACAAATTTTTTATTTCATGAAATTTTTTTACATTCTCAATTCCTTTGTAAATAGAAACAAAGCTAAAAATATCTTTCTTGGAAAAAAAAAGGCATACTTTCACCTAGTTTAACTAAAAAAATGAAATAAATCTTAAAAATAAACATTGCACTTACAATGTACTGCTTTTATTAAAATACTTCATACCATACTGCAGTACTTACTGCTGCTCCAAACATCTTCACAAAAATTATATCATGTTGTGCACTTCTACTATGTCATGAGTTAATGTAAGAATGAAATGAAATTTGTTCTGAAATTGTTTCTCAAGTTTTCAAAACAAAATACACTTTCATTCAATGAAGTTCCATTTATAATGTCTTGGTTGTTATTTGTGGGAAATTTTGCCCAAACTGGCATCACTTTTTGCAGAAAAAGACCCAATCAAAATGACTTTTTCAACTGAAAACTGCTTTGAGACACCTTGCTGACCAACTCGACAGCTGTGCATTATCTTCAACAGAGCACTGCCTGCTGCTTTCACGCCAGCTGCCAGGGTAAGTGAGTGGTGTAGCACAGCAGATAAGGAGCACGGCAGGGCCCTGGAAGGCTGCTGGCAGCAAGGCACTTACCCCTCTTACTAGCCAAGTGCACAGTAAGTGCTATCATTTATAATGCCATACTGTTTATTTTATTCCTCTTATGCATCTTTTTTCTACAGAGTATTTCTATTTGTTTATCATGTTGGCAACATGGCGCAAAGCTGAGCAGAGGTTGCTATCGGAGTTGAACCCATTTCCAAGCAAAGACGCCAAGATTTTTCCAGCATACTGAGTTTTGTTTGAAAGAAATCAAGTGAATTCACACATTCTGTAAGCACAAAGGCTGACATCTATTTTCAGAGTACATCATCACAGAGAACAACATGTTCTCTGTTTAATGTGATTCTACTGCCTTCAGTAGAAGATAAAACACAAAGTATTTCTTTGGAGGGGAAACTCTATTAAAAGTATCATGAAGATAGCCCAAATAATTTTATTCAAGTTATCCAACATGTGATGTCTTACAAAAATCATTTAAGCTATAAGGAGGATTATTTTTGCATTGTTTAAAATAACATATACCAGTGGAGAGTAAGGCTTGTAAGGCTTTTATCTAGCTCCATAATATCATAGAAGGAAGGTGGATCAAGCCCCAGGTTTGTACCACATGATGGGGGAAACATCAAACAGGCAGGGGAAACACTGAGCATCTAAGACATGACATATGTTTGTAGGATTACCTCTGCAGAATGGTCATGCCCATTTACCAGAGATAAAGGCAAATGGTAATCATTACCTGTCATCAACTTCCTGAGGAGAAGCGCAGAGGGAGGTGCTGGGTCTCTTCTCCCTGGGAGCCGAGGACAGAATGCACGGGAACAGCACAAAGCTGTGCCAGGGAGTTTCAGAACAAATATAAGGAAAAACTTCTTTACCATGAGGGTGATCAAGCACTGGAACAGGCTGCCTAGAGAGGTGGTTGATGCCCCATGCCTGTAAGTGTCCAAGAGGCATTTGGATAATGCCTTTATTAGTACCCTTTAACTTTTGGTTAGCCCTGNCAAAAAAAAAAAAAATCCAGTAATTTTCCTAGAATGCATGCAAGACAGTTTACTTGCAGCACCTGTTTCATATACCTATTCTACTCCCTGGAAAAACAGAATTTTATCTAATGAAAGCAATTATTATTTAAAGAGATCATAGGAGAGTTATACAGCCAAGAAGAACATGCACTGTGAAGTTTATATATAAACCGGTGTACCCACAATTATTTCTGAGTCATAGGCTAACCCTGTGCCAGAGCAAAACCCCTGTGTATGTCAGCACGAGTCTTTGCATGTGGATATGCACAAACACACACAAGCCCCCCCCCCNNCCCATTTTTTTTTTCTTTTTTCTTACGGCAATAATAAGGACATGCTCTGGCCAGGAAGGAGTTACAACATGTTTGTCTACCAAGGGTCTGTCTCAGCGCAGCCCCAGAATTTATTTTGTTGTGTCCAGTTGTAACAAGGAGGAAACATGCACAACAAATACAAAATATTAAAACGTTACAGCATACACCAACATGTAGTTTCCATATATATATATACTACTAATGCTTAAATGAATCACAGAGTTTTCATGCATCTGTCCACCTGCACCTTGGCCCTCAGTAAGGAATTTGCTGGCTATCCCCAAGCTTGCAAAGATGAGTATGTGACAATTCAGTCTTAGTGCAAAAAGGTAATGGCTATTTTCTCTGTATTCTAAGTCATCTTGTCTTCTTAGTATTACTGTGTTACTGTTATGAATAACATACACTGTTCTTGTTTAGTGCTGTGCTGCTCTCCGAAAATTCAACTGTGCACATGTACAGGTCTGGGCTCATGCACAAACTTACTGTTTAGTTTTCTGCTGAGACCTTCACCAGCCAGAATGTGTTAGAGTTACCACAGAGTACGCTTCATACTAACTAGACTCCAGTGAAACATCTGCAAAACAACTGCATCATTCTTCTCTTCCATTAGAGTGCTTGATAGAAATATTTTTTCATAGCCTCACTGAAAAGGTGTTTTAATTTTCTGTGTATACCAGTTACACCTAAGAAGGTAACAAAACGAGAGAACTGAGTTAAGGCAGATGCCTACATCCAGTTCCCTCCTGTAAAGTGCTTAGTGATTACGTACATCCTTCATCACCATCATTCATGGTACACAAGAGCAAAAGCAGGAAGCTTTCTGTTGGCAATGATATAATCAAGAAACCAAACCAAGTATCAGGGAAATGGTCTGATTTCAACATTACAACAGTGCAGATCAGCCAGTGCACCTACCTGTCTAGCAACTATAAGGAACAATGAAAACACGAGAAACTCAGAGGAAAGGTGATAGAACCAGTGTTGCTACGTGTATGTTTTGAGTGGGCTGTGTTCATTACACTTAGAGGCAGTAATAATTGATTTTGACTAGCTTATATGGTGTCCTTCTGTCAATTGGAGACTGGAATTCAGCAAATTGACTTCTTTATAACTGACTGCAGAATAAAAGAAAAAGTGTAACTAACCTCAAGGAGGAGAGAATGAAACACCTCAACATGCAGTTATTATAGGCTATCCACTATTATCTATCTTTTCTGAAGATGGAAAAAATGTACCCAGAGACCAGGATTTTCCTGATCTCCAGTTGGTTTTCTACACAAGGGCACTTAGTACTTCTTGTCCTATCCTGTCCCTCAGCTGTCTGCCTCTTAGCCACTAGGGCATGCAAAGAGAGACGATGTCATCTCTTCATAATGTGCTTGTGTGCTGACCAAGTATTACCACCTTTTACCAGAATCATCAGACATTGTAAAAGCCTGTTTTTTAATAGTGTCTGCTTTTGCTAAACAGCAATTATTGAAGCTAAACTTCTCCATTCAAGTATCTGTCTGAAGCACAGAGTTTTGGGGGAGGGAAATCTCAGCCCAGATGGTTCAGCTGCTTCTGAGAACAAGGAAATGCATACCGCTTATCCAATTTAAAAATAAATCTGTTCACCGTCTCAGAATGATGCCATATTTATATCTGCTCAGGAGACGAGAGGAGATTCTTTGGCCACTACGAAGCTCTCTGAACTCTACTGACTTCCTGTGTGAAACCGGTACAAGCAAGGAATAGGAAAGACCTAAATCAAATGTATAAAAATTTCACATTTTCTTACCAGAAAAGCTGAGCCTGGTCCATTCTGCAAGTACATTTGGTGCGTGGCATGAAGGAATGGCCAAATTGTGGAATTCATTTATTTCAGCTCCTATGCAAAATAAATAAAGAATAAAATAAAATATGGATCAGCCTACTTTCCCTGGGTTGATGGAAACCTTCTTCATCTCTTGGTTTACATTTCTACTATGCAACAATATTTTGTGCTGCTGCTCTGTAAAGCTCAGCATCCCTCCTTTTACAATGAGCTAGGAATTTGACATTAATGAGATTCCCCTTGTCTACAGAAAGGAAGCCACAGAACACCTCTTTGCTAACGTTGGCCCTAACAAAGTATGAACAAATCCAAGGGGTTCAAAAAGCATTCAGCTAACACAGAGCAGTTAGTAAATGAAACAGTTAATGAAGTTTTAAAGGTCTCACATGCTTAATTATTTGAAACTGTATCCTGCTCATAGACTGATACTGGAGGAAGTAAAATGAAGTTAATTAGCAGGTATTTTGGCAGTCTGTTCAGTTTAATTCTCTTGCTACTTCCTGCTAGGTCAGAGTATCCAGAGGGTAATAATGAAAAAGCTTTGGAAAATTCTCTCTTGGCTGGGTGGCTGTACATCATGAGTGACTGCTCTTACACCCTTGCTGTACATATTATTTTAAAACATAGCTGAGTGGATTTTACTGTTAGAGATGCAGGTAGGCACTTACCCACATTGGTAAGGTTGGGAAATAGAAGGAACAATTTTTCTTAATTCAATTAGTTAGAGAAAATCCCAATACAGCCACAGCTTTCAGTAGTATTCTGTTGTCTGACTCACCTGAGCCTCTTAAACTGAAGGTGCAAAAATACTGGCTTAACAAATCAGGATGATTTTTCAGGGCAAATGGGGAGATTACTGTTTGAATGTTATACAGCCCTCGGAGCAGACAGTATATTTGGTAAAAAGAGGTATCACTGTACTGTAAATCCAAAGTATGATCTTTTTAGAATCTGAAATCCATCTTTTGGGTGACACTAGAAGACCAGTGCTAGACTCATAAATCAGTAGCTCACAGTAGTCTTGAGAAGCAGGCTCACATTATAAAAAGCCTGAAGCACCAGATGCATTTGGTGCATGTGTTTTATCTGAATTTCAGTTCTGCAGAAACACCAGAAGTAAATGGTGTAGAGCTATGCCTTTTCCAAGCACCTACAGCTATGCAGTGGGAGAGCTTTCCCCAAGAGCATGTCCTCATGGCCATATAGGTCTCACCAGATCCCTCTCTAATTTCCCATTGCAGCAGGCCAGGGCATAGAAATCAGCCATTCTATGCCAGCTGCATGGAACAGTTTCTGGACAAGTGCTTCACTCACATATTCTGCATAAAGCTACATCATGCTTGCTTAAACTCCTTGGTTAATCCTGCTTGATAAAGAATGGAGTCCTTTCAGGGGATAGCTGGGTAGAGACATACAATTTTACAAATTGCAAAATGCAATTTGCTTTGGCTGGTAGAACAGGATCAGCTTCTCAGAGGACAGCAACCTTCCCCTCACACAGCAGTTTTTCCCTCTCCTAATGTAGCTTGCTTTCTGCTCTCACCTGTCCCAGCAGTGGATGGATATTCCAGACACACAATGAAAAGCAAAACATCCTGCAGGAAGCCAAACCAATGGGAGAATCCCTGATTTGCAACGTGACTTCATGCCCTGAACAGTATTGCATCAAGTTCTAACTCTAGGGTCCAACGGAGCAACTGTTTGTTGCAGGATGAAACACCCAGCACAGGGAACAGCACTCCAACTGCAGCCTCTGGAGT
This sequence comes from Anseranas semipalmata, assembly GCA_013399115.1. Taxonomy (NCBI): domain Eukaryota; kingdom Metazoa; phylum Chordata; class Aves; order Anseriformes; family Anseranatidae; genus Anseranas; species Anseranas semipalmata. The sequence goes on along the minus strand of VXAA01002550.1, from coordinate 217,399 downwards.
CCTTCAGCCTGCTTTTTCTCTAATACCAACGTTTCATGGCTGACTACACATATGGCAAACCCATGGGCTCCTGTGGAGCTGCGTTCCTTGTTCCAAGTACATCGTTTTATTTTCTTGTGAGATGGAAGCTGCTCCTTGCAGTGGGCTCTATTCGATCCAGAGCTTCATAAATCTCAGCTTCATAATCACAGAATTCTTATGCATTTGAGCACCTGCATAGTAGCCTTTACTGGGGATTTTGCTGGCTATCCCTAAGCTCACAGAAGGCAGGCACATAGCATCTAGGGCTAGTGAGACAAAAGGGCACATGAGAGGAAGTCACAAAGTGGTCTCTTTTACAAAGAAACAACCTTTTCCTTCCTTCTTTCTTTCTTTCTTTTTCTTTCTTTCTTTCTTTCTTTCTTTCTCTTTCTTTCTTTCTTTCTTTCTGCCTGCCTTCTTTCTTTCATTCTTTCTTCCTTGCCTTGCCTTGCCTTGCCTTGCCTTCCTGTGTTCCAAAGCATAACAACTAAATATTTTAATCTTAGTATCATCTTGGTAATGAGTGACCCATACTGCTTTTATTTTCTGTAGTGTTGTTCTCTCAAACTTTCATTACTTTCACACACGTGCACAAGTCTACTGCAAAATCTTATAAGATCAGGTAAAAAGCACTAGCACTGCTACCAGAGAAGATTAAATATTTAAACTTTTCTCTATCAAGTCTGATTAGTCTCACATTTGTTTCTGAAGCTTAATTATTGTACCAAATGCCTTTTGAGTGATGTACTGTATACAGAGGATAAGCATATCTTGGGGCCTGTGGTATGTTTTTTAAAAATGTAAATATTACACAGTACAGTCTTTGGATCTGCATAATGTCACTAGAAACATCTGCAGAACTTCAGTTCCCTCTAATCTTATTACTTTCCGGACAGCTATAAACTGATGCCTCAAAATGCAACATTTACTATTGGCAAAAAGGTTTCTTCTCACCAAACATGAGATGGAAGCTGCTCCTTAATGTGACAAGAGTGTCCAGTGTGTCCAGTGACAAGAGCAGCAGTAAGCTAGGGTTTGTGGAATTGTTGTACGGAAGATCAAAATGAAGTCATTCACAATTCTTGTAAATTTTTCAAAGTCTCAATCCTCTACTGTGACTGTTTAGATATTAGCGTTTTTTTTTTTTTTTAATCATCAGCTGATCACATCACTTTACTGCAACTTCAGCAAAAGTTATTGTTCCCTCTGTACCTAATTTAAAAGCCAGAACGCAATCCACACTTCCGCTGTTTTAAATCTTTATAGTTTTTAAATCAGTTGCATGACTTCAGGTGTTTCACAGGCAAGATTTCATTCTGACTTTTTAGAATATTTGGGCTCACAATATTTTAGTAATTAGAAAGCAGTTGTATTGGGACAGTCTGCTAGCCTTTTATCAGTATGGAAGACCATTCCATGCAATGATGGTTGTTAAGCGTAACTTTTTGCAAATTATATTATTTCTGGAAATTTAAATAAGAGTGGGTTTTATTTTTAGCTTAATTCAGCTGGATAACCATTACGATTTTATTAATTAAAGGTTGGTTTAACTGAAACTAAGGAAAACTGTCATTATATTAAATCTTTATTCATTGAAGTCAAGCTTCTAGAAACATGTATAGAGAGTTTGTAACTGGTTTAAGTGGTGGAAGTAATGCTATGGGCTGAATCTTACACAGGAGGTAAAAACAGGTGATTATAATAATCCTTTTAGTCTTAGTCTTGAAAATGAGTCTTTAAGTCAATGCATAGAGAGACAGATGTGCACTTAGGTGTGAACCTCTGTCCAAGATGAGAAATGAATTGGACTGAAACTTCAAAATTCATCAACAAACCTTTAAAACTATGCATGTTGAACACATTCAGCAAATCAAAGGAAAACCAACGTTGGATAAACTGCTGAGTAAATTTGTGTACTGAAAGCCATTTTTATTTTATTTATTTTCTTCCCACATTATATCCTTGTCTCTAAATTGGAGAGACATGGATTTGACAGATGGACCATTCAGTGGGTGAGGAATTGGCTGGATGGCCACACTCAAAGAGTTGCAGTCAACAGCTCAATATCCAAGTGGAGATCAGTAATGACTGGTGCTCTGCAGGGGTCAGTACCGGGACTGGCGCTGTTTAACATCTTTGTTAGTGACATGGACAGTGGGATTGAGTGCACCCTCAGCAAGTTTGTGGATGACACCAAGCTGTGGTGCGGTCAACACGCTGGAGGGAAGAGATGCCATCCAGAGGGACCTGGACAGGCTGGATCTTTAAGGTCCCTTCCAACCCAAAGCATTCTGTGATCCTATGATTACTGGAAATAGTTCAAAACTCTGAAGTGTGGTAGCACAACTGCAACCATCCTGTGTAGTATAAAGAAATGCTCATTCTCATAGTTTCAGTCTCCCTAAAAGGGTTATCATGAATCATTCTCTCATGAGCAAGATTGATGCTGCCCAGACCACTGATTTGCAAAGTTCTAGGGAAAGGAGCCTTTTCCTCAGCCAAAAGCAAAGAGAATTTCAGAACACTGAGGTTTGTCTTACATCTTGCAAGTGAAAGAGCTCTTTCTACACTCAATGGATAAGAAATATGGAAAGCAAAGCTATCTCCTCATTTCTTTGATTATCTCTCGAAACCCATTTATCAGTGAGGATATGCTTTTCTAGTCAGATATAACAGCTAAAGCTTGAAAACATGAGAAAAAGATAAAAAACAACATTGAAGAAGAAGTCTAAATATGCATCAGTTCTGCCAATTTAAATGAAATTTATCATCTATGTTAGTAGCATAAAAAGATTGGTGGAAGAAAATGTTGATTTATGAGATACAATTATAAAATATACCAGGCCTGGATGCTTGATTAGATTCAATCTACAAATTCTATTCTGTATATTCACACATAATTCAAGGATAGACAGGTCTTTCTTCTAAATCCCGAGGCTGTCAGGTGCAGATGATAAACATGAGATAGTACAGTACTTGTTACAAAATGTGAATGTACTACTCTGAGGTAGCATCATTTGACCTGTACGTGTTAGATAACTGTTCGGTGATTTTTGACAAAAGTAAAAATTCAGCCTGTGAGCAAAAAGGCTTTTGTTGCTTCACTTGCATGATAAAGTGAATTGTATTTGTCTGGTTTTATATTATGTTATATTTAAAGTCCTGAAAATGTTGCAAATTTTATGCTATAGACTGATTGCATCATTAATATAGTTCAAACTGTAACTGTCATAAAGCCACTATCCCTGATGTGCATGACCGCAGTTACAGTAATCTTGTCTCCCATTTCAGCAGTATAAACAGCCTTGTGGAATAAGAGAGATTTTTTTTCATAATCACACATTAACGCAAACTGCAATTCTTCTTTAGAAAATCTGAAAGCCTGTCAACATACAGGCAATGAACTTACAGTGGGGATTGTAGTTTCATTCCACATCAGAGCTAAAAGTTTTAATCTAAATTTAATACTGGTTACAGGATAAGAGGCAGCCCTGGCCCGACCTGTGGTGCTGCACAGCAAAGGCCACCCCACGTATACTTAGAGCAGAGCTGTTCACTACTTCTTCACTATCAAAACCCCTGGGTGGATGACATTCATGCAGCTCATGCTGGAATCTCTCTGGCTACCTTATTCCTTATCTTGTTGACAGCTTCTTCTGACACAATCTCAGATCTATGTAAATGTCAATCCCCAAAATAAATTGCTATGAGGACAGAATCAAACTTTTAAGGGACTTTCTTGCAGAAGAACTTTTTGCTTAAATGTAAACGTTGCACAGCAGAGCTGTTTAAATTTTAATGCAGTAAAACCAGGTGTGAAAACATGTTGTAAGTTCATATGCCCAAGCTTAGAAAGTCTCCTTTAGAAGAATGAGAAAGACACTTCTAAGTCCATCCTCTTTTCTGCCGAGGTGGCGCACATGCAAGCTAATAACCTCCTTGCAAAACCAAAATGGAAATGGAAAAGTAGGAAATGGAAAAGTAGGTCTATCTACTTGCATTATTATTATTCGTTCTCACTTTTAGAAATGCATGACTTTCAGGCTGCAACTTTGCATTCTCTGTTTTTGTAAGAGGTTAGATTTTATCAGATACTTGAGCTAGACCAGTTGTGCCATCTGAGACTGAAATAAGGAAATATGGAGGTTTCTTGCTAATGTTTACAAATAAAGCTGAGAAATACTCTAGGAGGGTAATCTCCAACCATATCTTCTCTGAAGAATACCATACTGCAGGCAGCATCACACTTTAGTGTGGGGTAGGGTGACAGAAGAAGCAGAAGTGACCTCAGAGTTTCTGCAGGAAATTATTACCTGTGGCCATGAGAAGCTCTTGTAGCTGTCACTGTCATTCTTGCAATCTTGACTGCTTTTCTTGTGGGCATCCAGTGTGCTAGTTACGTAGAGAGATAGTTTATATAACCAAGCTATATTTGTTCATGGAAGCATAGTTTCACTAAGTGAAACTCCTATGGGCTAAATTGAATTCTCCTATTCTCTATTCTATAAATACAAGCTAAGTCAAGGAGACCTGTACATTCTACATTCAAAATGTGACACTAGAGAATTTATTAAATACTTTGAAACTAAATTGTAGACATTTCAGACTGAGTATCTAAATTAATAGAAACTTCTTTCTTCAATGTCTGGCTGTATGCTTCACATTGTGAAAGTGAGACATTGCTATATCTTTGTATCACGTGAGTTGTGAAACACCCTAGAGCTGCATTTACAAGCAGCATAAAAATTCATGAGAGGATAAACAATTCTCCTTTTAGAACAGCATTTCTACAGTGTAGGGTGTATATGATAAATAAGACATAAGACATCACCTGCACTTTGATTAGCAGTGGGTAAAAACAGACAAAGGAGTGAATAGCTATCTATCTATAGAACACCATCCAGACTGTGTGCTGAACAAGGACAGCTCATTGCATATCTGAAGTAAAAACGAAGAAATTAATCCAATGCAGTATGAATATCTAAAGTAAAGTTAGTAATAGACATGTAAGAAATGTATTACAAATGCTATTTGTAATAAGATCTTGATTTTTTTCTGTTCACATTCAGAGATAACTGTGAGTATTACTCTCAGGACTGAATTGTTAGCTGAATTCTGAAACAGATCTATGTAAAATGACTTTTAAAACTTCCTCATATCCTAAAAATTCAGTAGTGTCTCCTTTATTCGCTTTTGTTAAGTTTTCAAGCCATTTCCTATTGTAAATTTTAATATTATACTTTGCCTTTCAGATGTGACAGCAATAACTGTTGTAAGCTTCACATAGATCAAAAATAAAAGCTTGTGATAGACAACCTGATAACATCATAAATGTTTGTCATCGGTTTGTAGATGAAGTTGCTCTTATTTCTATGTTGTCATAGTTGATAAAAATTTAGCAGACTCATTCAATACAAAGACAAAGGGAAAAAGCTGTAGAGTTGCATGAATATTCAATTACTTGAAATTGTTTAAAGCTAATAAATAATTACCTAGCTTTGTACAAATTTATGCCATATCTGCTAAAGATCATCATCTAACATGTAATTAAACTGTCCTGTAAGTCTAATATACTAGCAATGCAAAGTAGATTTCCTTGTTTCGCACAGTTTATACTTGAATCCATGCCATCTGCGTGATAGTGACAAGTTGTCACAGAGATGTCAGTTTTTCCTGACCCTGAAACTACATGCCAAGGTCAGTACATGAGCATCAGTGCAAGGCTGGAAAATTTAGGAAGAACAGAGTTTAGAAATCACTGTACAGGCTGCTAGTTTTCTTTCTTTTACTAAGGAAGGATAATACTATCACCAGCATTAAGTTCAGGTATACCTCTCAGACCAGTAAGTGAGTAATAGTATTTTAGCGTTTCACAGAACTGACGTTTCTTTTGTTACCATACTCCACCAAATATCAAAGCATTGTTTAAACCATCAGAGAAAGGGTTCAGTGGGTGCTGGTTGGAAGACCAGGTCCACAAAAGGCACGCTAGCACTAGATGACACAGAGATGCTTATTTAGGGTGGAGCACAGTGTGGTAGGAGAACAGAGATGCCTCGCACTACAGCAGTACAAAACAGCATTGTGAACTAATCCTTTTTATGTCTTCTGGAATTGCACGCATTTAAAACTACACTACTGATTCAGCAGCAGAACATTGGCCATCAGTTTTAACCTTGAAACAGAAGATTCTTGAAACAAAATTACTTCTTCAACAGATCACAGGATCCTGTGAGGTTTCCACTTGTGTTTCTCTTCCTTTCTGCTCAAACTGAGATTTCTCAGCCTTTCATGGGAATTACCTGAACCCTTTTGAGTTACATCTGCTGATGGAATACAGCTGCCTGGGAGAGTACCTACTGTCTCCCTAAGGCGCAACTCTGACACAAAACAATTGCTAAAGATTATTGTAGCAAAACGGTATTGTCTTTTAGGGCATTAGCTGTGACATGTTTTATCTGTTCAGCCTTCATAAATCATGCCTAAATCAGCTGTTGGGTAAAAGACTGATGTGTCTCTGGGTTCTTCTGCCCAGAGGGTACTCCTTTTTGCTACTGTTCTCTTAGTTTCCTGCTCTGGGGAAATGAGTGACATTATGGATAATGAATGTACTGACTGAAACTTCTGTTAGCCATTAAGTCGTATTAAACGTACTCCCTCTGTGTGGGTGGAGGAAACTGGGTCTCATTAAGGGTTCAGGAGGAAAGATCAATGTATTAATAAATGTATTAGCAAATGACAACCAGAATCTCTGGATCTGATTTCAGGCTGTCTGATAGCTGTAATATCTTATACAACTGTTCTTCTAGATGTAGTCAGAATTTGTTCCATTAGAAGACTGTTCATACTCACAGATTTGAATAGATTTAATTTCCATTAAGCTCAACATTAATAGCTGATATTCATCCTCAGAAAAATAGCATATCTGTTCATCACTGTATATCACTAACATGACTATAGTTACATCAGTGCAAAATTGAAGGTGAAAGCTAGAGAGAATTATTCTCTAAATTCTTGTAGTAGGCTAACAAAATACTGAAAAATGGAAATATTCCATTTATAGTGACTGCCTTTGCTTAGAAAAGGCTCATTATCTTTGTTTTGTGGCACTCTAAATCTTGATGAGTAAACAGGCAAGGAAATTTTGCTGCTCTTGGCTCCATAGCTGGACAAAAGTATTTTTTTTTTATTAATAATTTTGAAACATTAAAAACTCATATTTATGAGGATGCGTACTTTTTAAACTGTGACACTTTCTCACAGGAAAATCTTGTGTGTATTGAAGACTAGTTTGGGGTTTGGGGAATCATTAAAGGATTATTTATACAGGCAGCAAGGACACAAAGAGTTATATGGCTGTCAAAAACTACTGTATTTTGAGTCTGGTGTGCCTAAATTACAATGTCAGATAATTATCAGGGCTGCAACAAGACCTTCTTGAATATGGGCTACACCACTTATTTGTGAAGATTTGCATTGTATTGTAAAAATGTTGGCATCTTTCACCGAAATATTTGGAGGTGGGTAACAGAACTTTGCTCCCTCTTCCCCAGGCTTTTTATTTTCATGTTTTCAATGTTGTTAAACACTATTTTCATGCATGGGATTTAACTTTTCGGTTGGACAATCAATAATTGGAGTCCACAGAATATAGTAAATATAATTGCCTTTCACTTGTTTTTGTTTTCTTGCTTGTATCCTTCATTTCTTGCCTTTCTATTACCTCTTTTGATCATAAGCTCTTTCAGGCAATGGCATTATATTTTTTCATACATTCACTTGATTCATTTCCTCTAGAATTTATTTGGTTCTCTTTGCATGTATTTAAATTGGTAATCCCAAGACAAGAATTCTTTATCAGTTTTACCCGTAGTTTTAAATTGTAAAATACTTGTTTAACTGTTTTTAAGACTTTTTCCCTATACAATTTTTCTTTACCTTGGAGAGTAACTGCGGCTCAAACTGCTGCTTAGGTTCTGAAACCACTGACTGTTTGTTACCACTTTCCAGATGTTGCTAAAATTCAATCTCATATTTAATGATTCTCATTAGAAATGAAATCATTTCTTACATCCATTAATTTAAATGTACTTTGGCAAGAGCTGCTTATGACACAGTTATTAATATTCTGCTCTCATATTGCTCATCTCTGAGTGACTGCGACTACCAGCAAGTATTTTGGGAAGCATATAATTAATGAGAACCAGGAGTGTGCTTGGCTAGCTGAAAAAACATTAGACGAAGAATTAAATGTCCTCTGCTGAGTAATATTATTTTATCGAAGGAAAGGACAACTGATACGCCTGGATGATATTCACCTTAGCATCATTTAATTCATTGCATTCGGAAGGGATTTTGCTTTTCATGTTAGAGGTAGGAAGGGCAGAACATTTTGTGCTATGGTGCATCACTTGGGATCTTTTGTTTACCTGCTGTCCATTACAGTTAGTGTTTTCTCTCCATCTTTCCACTTCAACATTTCAGTGTATGACAAGCAAGCAAGGTGTAGAAAATGGACAGGAATAAACCTGGAGGTCTAAATTGTTGTGGATACATTCCAGATGAGAGGAACTGAGTTTCAAGCTGACCTATTTTCTGTATCCAAGTTGAGCCTAGAGTCTCAGAAAATACATCCCCATCCTTCTGTTCAGCAAGAGCAGCTCAAGTTCGTCTGATGTTTCCTCAATGTTTCCTCCCTGCTGGTTTTCAGGGCACTGCAGGAGCCAGGGGTATTGAGAGCTTCCCATGGGCGTCCATCAGGGCCAGGCCTGGCAGCCAGGGCCCATCCCACCACTGCAGCCGGGGCACTGCGGCAGCCCCAGGCCCAGGCCCCAGGCTCCTCCCTGGGGGACAGAGCTGGGCCAAGGCCAGGCCAGGACATGGGCCTGCAGGAGGGCCTGACTCAGTGGGGCCCATGGCTGGACAGGGCAGGGCTGTGGGGAGCTGGAGCCCAGCCTTGCTGCAGCCTCTGTGGGGCAGGGGTTGATGGCCCCGGAGCTGAAGTGGGGTCCTGGGCCATGGGGGAGCCCCAGGGGCCGGGCAAGGACAGGCAGGATTGGCAGTGCCTCATGACACTGGGCCATGACATTGTCGTTAAAAACAAATGGATAGTTTCAGCTTCTTTCCCACCAAGAGGAAAACACTGTGTGTGTAAACATGACCAAGAAAATATTTACATTGCTGGAGATGTTCAGCTACAGATAACCCCAGTGAGGAAATGGCCAAACTCACTTCTACGCAAATGTTGCAGAGCACTGACATAAAGGTGGGACCTGGGGCATGTAGTGGAATGGTATTATCTCTTTCCATGTTGCAGAAGTGCCTGTTAAGGTGAAAGCAATACGATGAATCATGAGTGAGTTTCCAGAAGAAGAATAGGTTTGACCAGTAAGGGGCATTTTTGTTGTCACAGTGTAGTCTTCTTTAAGATTTTCAGTGCATGCTTGTACACCAGTGGCACAATATTACAGGCAACAGCAGAAAAGTGTATATGATTGAGACAGAGTGAGCATTCTTCTTCTCTGCCTCTTCCATACTCCATAATATGTATATTTTATACTGATTTTAGTTTGATAAATAAGGCGAGTTTTTGGATTTCCAATATTTCTCTGTTAGCTAGTCCCCTGAGAGTGGAGAAGGCTAAATTTATTATCACACAACTAAGAGAAATAGTAAGTCACACGAGTAGGTTCTGATTCTTAGTGCAGTCACCACATACTTCAAAATGACATATTGGGAAAGCTTCCTAGAGTGCCAATTTGTTCCCAAATCTTGACCAGAACCTTTGTCAACCTGCCACGGTTGTGTATCACTGGATGCAGTAATAGCAGTATATTGACCATAGAAATTAAAAAAAGAAATAGATTAGGATTATGCATATCCACCTAATTATTATTTGCCTACAATACATTTTTTCCTGTTGATCTGTTCTGAAGGCTAGAACAAGGTATTGTGTGCTAGTGAGTAGACTATACAATTACATGTGGGGTAAAAATAAATGTCTTTTCTTTAAAAACAAAACAAAACCTGTAACATAGCTTGTCTGCCATTTCTTTTTTACCTTCTGCCCTCACTCTTCTAAAAACAGTATTGGAAGTTTAAGAAATTCTGTAACATTTTTCAATGACTGTTCTCAACTAGGAGACTTGAGCTCTTCACATAATAAGCATGCAGGAATGCAATATATTGTATTTTCCAGTTCATGAACTGGAAAGAATGAACCAAGCTATTCTATTATTGATGTCAGCTCTATGACTTGTACTTCTCCATCTTCCTAAATGTGCAAGACACATACTAAGACAAAGAGGCTCATTTTTGACTGCTTTTTTGTGAAATGCATCTTTGCTCCATCCCCATTGCGTAGCACTCAAAATTAAGTTGGGAAAAAATTTTTGAAACCTTGTTTGATTTCATTATCTTCTTTGTTCGTACAAAGTATTCAGCCATGTGCACTGTATGCTAAACACTGTGTAGGGATTTCTACCTCAGAACTGGGTGCTTCAGATGACATATGGGAAATCTAGCAATTGTCTTGGTTAATTTTTCTATATTTATGAAGAGTGACTCACGTTCCCTGCCCACACAGATCTGCGCAAGTTTCTCATTACCCCTTAGCCACAGAGTGCCATAGTGTCTTCCTCCTGATTTGAGGCCTCAGCCAACACTTAAGGATTATGTAATGCATGATGCTTTCTCTTCACCATTGACCATGTGCCTCAGGGACAATTTGCTTACAGGGAGTCATCTTCTGATTCACAGATGATTCTATCTGTAAGTTCATTCCTGCACAGAATGTTACAGTTTTTCAAGATCTGGGGACAGATATCACCAAGCTCAAGGGAACTAGTGAGAAAGGGAGAAGCATTTTAATAAAACAGATGAGCATGGGTTGTTCCATTTTTTTTTAATTTTTCCCCCAAATAGCTTTTGTGTAGGACTTTGATTTGTAAAATTTGGGTGAGATTAACTGCAGATTTCAGACGTGTGCCCAGACTTTTCAAAACGTGATAGACTGTTAAAGCTGACAGTTTACTTTCAGTAAGATGTGGGTTTTCTTCAGCCACAGTCATAGATAAAGTTTGTGGATTTAAACAAGTCATTTCACCTGTCCTTGCATCCAGTTGTCTCTTAATTTGTGTTGTTCACCCAGTCTATTTATTCTCCAGCACAATGGCCATTACTGTGTCTTTTGACTCTGCCATTATGCCAGGCAAATATAATCTTGGCAGGCTCTTGCAAGCAATGTTGTAATAACAATAATTTAAAAATATAACAACTAATATATACTTGGAGACAAAACATTAACTTAATGATTACTTTATTTCTGTAAATGATTGCAGAACATAGAACTGTTAAGGAAAAAGCCTTTTCTTTTTCTTTCTGAGCAGCAGAGACCTACACTAAAGCCTACACTTCCATAAAAGTACAGAAGGCTGTGTAAGAGGATGGAAGTGCAATTCCAGAGTATAGACTCCTGTGATACAGATAAATATGAAGTCTAAATGACAGCTAAATACAAGGATTTCCCCATTTTGCTTTTGAATGAGACACAGTCTTCTCTCCTCGCCATTTAGAAAATCTCCTGCTTTTCAGATCTGTATCCTTCCACAGCTCAGAAAGAAGAAGATCCCAGGGGGATGCAACATGTTAAAAAGCTTTTGGAAAGGGCCTGCTGAATGGATGCTGATGTTGTAGACTTACTGTTTCATGAAATGTTTATGCCTTATCTCCTATACAGTTTTCACTCCAAAGTTATTGAGCAGCTTGTGGAGCATGTGATTTTGTTCTATTTTTTAAAACATTCTTTCAGTCATTAATGCAGTGGAAACCAATAATGATACTGTGATATATTCCCTGCGAGCTTCAGATTTAACCATGACTCTCTCCGGCTGTCCATGGCGCTAGCCCTCCATCTAATTTGCATGCTGAAATGTAACCTTTTCTGTTACCCTCTGACTATAGGAGTATGTACTAAGGAAGCAGGGTTTTATTGAGGAAATCCAGTATATAGATTTTCTTAGTCTAGCAATGTCATGCTTTTCCACAGTTACATTAAATCCCACTCAAGCTCAGTTATGGTAGAATGTGAGTACAAGCATTTATTTGTAGAATCATAGAATGATAGACTATCCTGAGTTGGAAGGGACCCAACAAGGATCATTGAGTCCAACTCCTGGTTCCACACAGGACCACCCAAAAACCAAACCCTATGTCTGAGAGTATTGTCCAAACGCTTCTTGAACTCTGTCAGGCTCGGTGCTGTGACCACTGCCTTGGGGAGCCTGTCCCAGTGCCCCACCACCCTCTCGGTGAAGAACCTTTTCCTGACCCCCAGCCTGACCCTCCCCTGTCACAGCTCCATGCCATTCCCTCGGGTCCTGTCGCTGTCACCAGAGAGCAGAGATCAGCGCCTGCCCCTCCGCTCCCCTCATGAGGAAGCTGCAGGCCGCCATGAGGCCTCCCCTCAGCCTCTTCTATTCACAACATCCACAACCAGCACAGTTACACATCCTTATAAAAAGATATGCATCCAGAAATGAAATAATACCTTGCTACTGTATTTAAAATAGGGTTATACAAGAAAAGTCTTTCTCCCTTATTCACATAATACTATGTTCGTTTTGAGAAGAAATTATCTGGGGCTTGGGTTTCTGCCTCATGTCTCAGGTTGCTTCTGCTCAGTAGCCTCCACCTGAAACCTTGCTGATTCCAGCTTATTTAATATTCCATCAGTGAAAAGCCTTCACAGTGCACTTTGAGGTATGCTCACATCTCAGCCTGCTCTCCTTCCCACCCTTTGGTGGAGTGTTAGTTCTCCTCTCCTTCAACCCTTCAATGACATCCAGACAGACCTATTCTTTTGCTCCAAAACTCATGTGAATCCAGTCTTATGCAGGAGATAATCAGGCCATTCTTCTTAATGAAAACCGGAATTGTTCCCCTCTTTCAGTATGTATATATCGCTTTGTTAGCCAAGGGGTTGCTGCCTATATATATCTAGTTAGCAGACAATACATTCCTTCAGTGAGTAAAATTCTTTCCTCCTCTATTTAAGGACTGCTTGCCATGTTTTGGTGTGGAATGTAGCTTTCACTGCAGTTTATATTCTGTATCAATCTGTACACTAAGACCATAATTGAGATACTTATACTTAGGTGCTTGCCTGCATCTCATTATTGGCAGAGTCCTGCCTGGAGTGACAATGAATTTTGGTGACTGCCCTCCAACTTCTTACTCCAAAGCATGCAATTGTATGTACTAATGGTCTTAGCATAGCAAAGCTATGTCATCAAAAAAAAAAAAAAAAAAAAGGAATATGACTATATTAGGAGACTAAGTTGTGCTTATAAAAACGATAATAATACAGTGACTTCTGATCAAGTTAAAAAAAATATTGAAAAAATCCAGATCTTTGTAAAAAGTTGCATTTCAAAGACTAGACAGAATGAGTACCATCAATGGACAGATGTAATTCAGCCTTGTATTTCAGATGCGGAAATGGCAGGTTTTCTCTGAAGTGAAACTGGTATTGTTGAAAAACTGCATAACGTAGGAAAATGGTGTTTGTCAGACAGAGCTGAAAGAATAATCAATACCGGGGACTTTGATGATGCTGTCTTCTAGATAAGCATTGTTTTTTTGGGGGTCAGCGTAAGTCATCTACCTGAACCATAATACCTAGAAGAATTAAGCTGTCATTAATATGACAGTGTTTTACAAATATGACAGTGTTTAACAAATTTACAATTTTTAATTTTCTTTTGTTACTGCTGGGCAATCCACTGTATATGCATGTATATGCATGAGCCTTCCCACTAATGAAGAGAAAGGTTTGATCAACGGCTAGGTTGGTTAACTGCCTCTGTGCCAGGGCTCTGACAAGGCTTAGAGAGCCCTCATTACTATTTCACTACCCTGAAAAGTCTCTCATCTACTATATATGCTACCTCAAAAATGAGTAACTGTATGAGCATTTCATTTCAGCATTCTTGACTACTTGAGATACTTGTCCTGAACACTTATGAGAGGAAGTCTCAACCAGTGACTTCTTTTTATTCATAGGAACTCAATACAAAAATTGAGAGGAATATGGAAAAATTATTAAAAAAAAACAAACAAACAAAAAAAAAAAAAAAAACTTGCTTACACTCAGAAAGCACTGGCAATATTTACACAACTCTACTGCTAACTTTTCATCTTATTCTGTATAGAGATCAAATTTGATGATTTCATGGATATGGAGGAGGGTAAACTGTTTCATAATCAATAAAACTGAGCTAATGGGCATGTCAGATGCTAATAGTTTTGCATGAAATCTGTGTGGGGGCATCATGGTTATCACAGGTACTGGTACCTTTCTAAATATCTTTTTTTGGAGTAGATGTTTACTGAGGTAGTGCTAGCAATAAAGTATCTGTATGACTGGTATTTGATTGATTGCTTTCCTTGTAGATGAATCATCAAAAGTACCCTGGCTTAGAAAACGTTCTCAGTTTCTGTAATGGAAAAACTACTTTGAAAAAGAAAAGTAAAAAAGGCTTGAAATAAGTCTAAAAATAATTCTTTTCTAAACCAAAGCATTCCTCCTTTCTCCTTCCTTTCCCAAATCATCTGCGTTTGTTTCCCAATGCCAAACTTTTTCTCTCTTTTAAAGGTAGGACAAATGAAGGAAAGTAGCTGGAGTTTTTCCTTAATTAGACTAATTTTAGAACAGCAAAAGGTAAATTACACTTTTTCTTAAGTAAGAAAATCCCAGAGTATATCAAATGAAAAGAAAATCTTTTATCACTTGCCCCAGAAAAGTGTAACATATACTATTTTTATCTCTTTTCAGAGTAGTTCAATCTGAAGCCTGCCATTATAGCTGAAAAGCTAATTTTCAGACTCAGCAGAAGTTAGACATTAAATTGGACCATAGAAGCTGAGGACTTAACTCACAGATAGCCTTCAAGTGGAATTACTGTAACAGTTTCTGTGGAAAAAGGCAGGTGGCAGTGCTATATTAGATAGTTTTCTAATCATGCAGACAGACAATGCCCCTTTTATAGACCTATTAGTTCATCACCTCTCTTGAGCAGTTCATGCACTTATGAAAGACTCTTAAAAAAACAGATCCTTGTACAAAGGCAAATTCACCTATCCTTACACCTCGTATAGTAAATAATTTCGCAACTAATGTTATTGTTTTTAATAGGAGTGTTTGTGGAAAAAGTACTCCCCACCACATTAAGAATTTGCAAGATCTAATCCTAAGGGGAGGTTTTTCCAAGTACAGGCGTGAAATAATGATGCACTTTGTCACTAATTCTCTACACTACTGGATAAAGTAGAAATATTTATTTACTTTGTGATCTAAAATTTAAGACATGGATACTGAGAGAGAGCGAGAGAGAGAAAATGATAACACAAAAATAATTTTCCAAATTTAGTACTTTGTGAAATTCGAAAGTATTGTTCTCTTTTTGGAGAAACAGACTTCATTAATAGACAGTGCTGAATGATAGACATGTAAAGTATCCATAAGTATTAGCTGATGCTTGATATGTTTTATTTTAACCTAATATTTCACTTGAACAGCAGCCTTATGACAGAAGTTATCATTAAAATTCCCTTTCCTCTATGTAATAAAATGGTTTCCAGTTCGTTCTTAACTACTGTTATCGTCCTGAATTAAATCTCTGACAGCAGGCTGGATGCCACACATAACAGAAAAATCAATTCCTCTCCCTGAAGAGCTTAAGGTCTGATTAAGCTCCTGTTAAAATCAATAGAGATCTGCTCATTAACTTAAGAGAAAAGGGCTGATTACATAGGTCCAGATTTAGAGTTTAGGAACACAGTCGTATAGTGCTTTGAACAAGCAGCTTCAGTGAATCTGAGCCCAAGATGACATTCAGCAAACTGTTCTTTGCAAATGGAACACCTATTGAAAGCACTTTTTTTTCCCCACTCAAAAAGATGCTTTCCAATGAGCGAGTGGAATACCTTTGGTACCACACACTGCATTCAGCACAAGGAGAACAAAACATAAGATCTCCAGTGGTTGGAGAGATGCTGCTCAGCTTGTTTGTTGTTCGGCTTCAGGAGCAGGAAAAGAGGCCTGATCCTGAAAGAGACCCTTTAATTTTTGCAGCTTATTTTCAACAAAACAATTGCAGAAACTTATCCTAGAAAGCTATTACTGCTTACATTTATTGATAGTTTTTATTGATAGTTTTTATTGATAGTTTTTAAAGTCATGCATAAGATTTGCAAACTTTGTTTTAAATAATTTCTCTCCCTTTTCACTGGAAAAACAGTAACCAACCAATAGCCATGAACTAAATATGTTTGCTCATTGTTAAAACAGATATTTTTTCCCATCTGTCTGCAAATGAAACTGTCTTGGAGCCCTTAGTTTGTGCCGACCCAGCAGGAGGTAGACATTTTCATTAAAAATGTAGGTAGCACAGAGTTCTTCAAAGATCTTCATGAACTACAATCCCACAGCATGAGAAATTGATGTAGTCAAAAGACAAAAAAAAAATGCTTTAATACAAGTGTACTAGCTATAATATCTTAATGTCAAGATGAACCCAAGACCTTTTTGTGCTAAATGCCTTTTCCAGCATGAAAGTAAAAGATGGTTACTACTACAAAGACTTTCAATATTAGACAAGACAGCAGATGGACACGGGCAGATGGGAAGGAGTATAAAGAGATGAATACTATGGGTCACAAATACTGTCGGTCAGCTTGGCTGGCAGTTGTCTCAGTACACCAAGAGCTTACCCATAGTCGTGCTGTGGGCTGGTGTGTTTATTTGGGGCAGAAGTGGGTGGTTTTTGTGGTCTGTTGTTTTTGTTTGTTTGTTTTGTTTGTTTGTTTGTTTTTAAAAATATGCATTATTGCAATTGATGGTATTAAAGCAACTTGAAGCAGGATAATGAGATAGCTCTGCAGATGTTTACAGGGAGAATTGAGGGCGCAGATAATCTCACAATGTCAATTCTACCTTTCCCTCTAAGGATTTGTGTCAGTTTTAGTGTGTTATACACTCAATAAACATATAACTGGCTTCAGACCTTCCTGCTTCATGCTATATTCCTACCTTAATTTTGGTAAATTTAAACTCTCAGAGAATTTTAACTGCATGAGATTTTGGTAATGGTGGTGAGGTGTATGTTAACTGTAAAACTATAATTTTTAATGTAAAGAGGCATTCAGTCTAAGGGTCTTGTTGTATCAAATATGTACCTGATTTAACCTGCATTGATGGGTCACTACTGTCAGCAAAATCACATTTTCCCTTAATAGTCTTTCTACAGTAGAACACTTTAGTATTCTTCATTCTATAATATGTCCTTTCTGAATACATCTTTTTCTCATGCTGTGAGATGCTAACATTTTATGCAAAAATTATGCACCAGCTACATTACTAATAAAAAAATACAACTGTCTCCTGCTATTCTGGTCAGGCTGGCGGCTCCAGTACTTGCTAATTTACAATAATACTTTCAAAAAACTTAGCTTTGGACAAAGTTCAAAACAGAACAGTAAATCATGTTTATTTCCAAGTATACTGCATAAAATCTGTTTTTGCTTGCTTATCGTAAAACAACTATTTTAAAATTATTTTAGCTGCTTCTTATTGCATTTATTAATTTGAATGTTGTATACAAATATAGCTCGAAAAACTTTTTTAATTTGTTAACTTCTAAGGACTTTTAAAATTTTTCAGGTTTTCAATGAGCTTGGTACAAAATTGTGGAAGAGAAACATATCCATAGCTTAAAATCACTCTTATCAAAACTGAAATTTAATGAAAGATTAAGCAATTGTTTATATCATGTGAAGGAAATACTACACAAAGTAATATAGTCAACTTATGTAGCATTAACATAATAAGGATGAATCAAACAGAGCTGTTTTCAGAAAAAGATTCCCTTGGCCTAAAGTTGAACCATAGATAAAAGTAGTCTACTAAAAAATTCTCGCACTGCTATTTTTACAGAGATGGTTTTAGCCATTGGCAGCTGTTCAGCTGTGATTCATTTTTCCAATAATTTACATCTATCACTGCATAATTACAACCTTTATCTATAAATATTGGCCTCCACAGGTTTTATTGATTTATGAAGACTTTGCTGAACACTTGGGGTTGAAACTTTAAGTTTTGACTTCTTTATGGAGTTATAAAAATATTTCATAAAGTATTAGTATATTCATTGTAATTCTAAACTCACTGACTCATTGATTTGGCTCTTCCCTGATGGACGTGCTGTTATTAAGTTCAAAAAGTGTTCACAAATACATCTTGATCTGTTTGGTTCCCATTTGTTTTGTTTCTTCTTGGAAATTCAGCTTTGCACAGACAAATAACTAGCATTTGTTTCTGTTTTCCATTTTAAGTACTTTTTTCCCTTGAAATGTCAAGTTTCCAGTTTACATCATCTGTCTTGGTGATGCATCGGATTTCAGTCTTTCTACAGCTGTGTAAGCTGTACAACAATGGAGTAAACTTTGCAAGATTTTCATTTTAGAAAAAGGGCATTCTAAAACATTGAACACTGCATGATTCATCGTACTAACTAAAGATAGCACATAGTCATTTATGCAATATTTAAGTAGTTAGTTCTGCCTCTTCAACATTGTTGTCACCCCTCTGCTTAGTGGCAGTCCTTGCCTGTAGTGTGGAAGAGCACAGTGTGCTAACATCCTAGTGTCTGAAGTTTCATTTCCACACACAGACTAACATCCTTATTTTATATACAAATAGAACTAGAGCGGAGATTACATATTTGTACACAATATTTTTCTTCCAAAGTCTAGCCTTCACCTAATTTTGATTTCCAGATTTAAGAAAATGAAACCTCAAAAATCAGTTCTACCCAGGAAAAAAATGGCAGAAAGAAAATGCTTGGTCTGACAAACTGTTCTCTCACCTAGCATTACTAAACCCCTACCCTAGACTTGCATAAGAAATTTAACAAAAAAAAATTCTTCTCAATATATAATATTTGATCTTATGAAGAAGAGAGGGACTTTGCCAGCTTTTTGGGCCACTTAATGTTGCCTCCGTAAGTAAGTAACTTCAGTTGTGGTCTAGCAGCATGGCTGCATTCCTTAACTCGACAGCAAGCATCATCATGCCTCCTGATTAGTCTTCATCAGGATATTCTGGACTACCAAAAAGATCATGCATGTGTGATTCTTATGGCATGCATTCCATTTGCAGTGCAGATGTCAGAGTTTGAGGGTGCATCAAGATGCAACACCAAGAGAGATCATCAATTGCACCTGTGCTCTGCAGGAGACCGAACGTGTCCAAGGCCGTAGGAGTTCCTTCTGGTACATCACCATGCTTTTAGTTAAGCGTTCCCCACCTCTGAACTCGTTTGCTTCAAATGAAACTACCTTCTTTCTGCCATTGTTTGTCCTGTATTTCATTCTCATCTTGACCTGTCAAATTACTCGCATCCTTGCTGAATTGGTGTCTTCCACCCATTTTATGGCCATCCTTTTTATCCAGCTCATATTAAGCAGGAAAAGAATTCACATAGATAACTGTAAGGTACGTCCCTGTCAAAGTCCCAAATCTTCTTTCAGCCTCTAAGTATTCAACAATCCCCACTGGTATCACTGGCTGTTGCTGAAGTTCACTGCTATTGCAAATCAGGTCATGTATTCAGGTGTTTAGTACAGATTTAACAGCTCATTTTAGGCACCTACTTTCAAAAATCCTCATTTATGTATTTGTGCCAATGACAGTTATATGAATTAGTGGACATGTAAGAATGGTAGTAGCTCCCACCTCCAAAACTTTTTGAGTTATTTCTCCTACTAGGATTGTGCAGAATGTTGCTTTCTCTACATAAAAACAAACAAGAAAACCCATGTTTTGCAATTTATGTCTAAAAATCCAAATGGTTTGTTAGTAGTTAGAAGTTAGATCTACCATGCAGGTTAAAATGTAACATTGTCTTATTGTACCTCACATTTGTTTTGGCCAAGAAAGGGAAAGTTTGGCTTAGTTGAATTCAGAGTTGGTCTGAGGTGAAATTTTCAGTATTGGCTGTGGAGGCAGGATAGCAAATAAGCTGCTCAAGCCACTTTGAAACTTGCAGGCTGGCCCTGTACATTTGAATGTCTGGAGGCAGCGGACTTCCAAAGTTGAGTCCTGTTGCATTGTGACTGTGAAGAAGGTCTCCTGAAGACGGATGCATGGAAAAATTCATAGAAATATTAAGAAAGGAATTGAGGAGTTTATTTTTCTTCACAAAGACAAGATCAGAACAGTATTTTCAGTGATTATTGAATATTATATGTTTTAATAGATTCAGACTTCCCCGTTGTTCTTATTTTCACGTGTTTTTTTTTTTTTTCACAGCCAGTCTAAATAGCCGTCTTTTATTAATATTAAACTCAGATTCTCTGTCCCTCAAATTGGGGTAAACTCTAGTGCTAAGCAATACAGTACAATGCACACTGTAAAAAAAAAGAAAAAAAAAAAAAAAAAAGAGTTGCTACTGAAAGCCTCTCTCTTCCTACTTGACTATTTGCTTACCCCATAGCATGAGTCAATACAAACCTGCTGGCCAGATGTGATCACCAGGAAGAGACATTGTGCAGCGCAAACTGTGATACTGTCATGCTGACCTTTAAAAATGCTACTGACATCCATGCTTTCTGGACCAGCTTCAGTGTTTCATGGTGGTGATGCAACTCCCTGCAAGAGTATTACATCCTCCTTTTTTAAAAACAAACTTTACAGGTGCAAATGACTTCCTTTTGTTGTTCACCTTCACTTTGAACATGTAGACTTTGGGGGAGGGAACGCTACACACTGCCAACTCTAGCTAAAGTCAGTAGCAGAACAAAGTTATATGCACTTCATTAACATGTATTGTAAGCACAGTTGATAGAACTCCTTCTTATTTACATTGCACTAGCTGTTTAATCTGCTCGGACTGAAAGAAAAGATTAAGAGACTGGTTAGCACACTGCCATGTATGAAAGAGAAAAGTAGTTCCCAGTGGGGAAAAAAGAGAAGGCAGCGCAAGCAGGTATGTGCCCTATAATTGTGCACTTAGCATAGATTTATACTGAAAACAGCTTCTTGTTTTGAAATCCCTCTAGACAATGCAATAGCAAACCAGAAAAATTAAATGATTTCCCATCTTGTGAAACTGAAACCCAGCTGCAAGTTGTCATTGTTTTTGTACTAGGAGAGGAGACAGTGAAGAGTGGAAGGCCTCAGCTCAACTATTAGAAATTTTTGCTCTTATTTTTCTGTGCTGATATTGCAGCAGCTGTATTCAGGCATTCTGGAGTACATTTTATTTGCGAGACTGGTTGACTTCCTCTCATTGGAAGCGCTCTGAATAGCAATAAAGCAGCGCTTTGTAGATGTCTGCCCACACAGCGACTACAGCTTTTTCTCTCTTTAGCAGTAGGAGAAAGTGTAATGAAGGCTATCGTGTTTCAGATTTACAGAATATGTTTTACTTAGCATGAAACTGATCTGAGCACACATTAAATTCTCCTGGAAAGACATATCATATTTCATCTGCATTCTGTTTCAAAACACAGTGAATACAGGAGCTAGCTGATCCAAAATTACACGCAACACACATCTTAGCTACTGTAGATTTTCATTTCAAGAATGACGCTATTTCCAGAAAAAGTATATTATATCACATATTTTAATACATATTTTCTTTATAAAAAATTATTTGCAGATTTCAAATACCAGAATATTATGATTATGTAAAAAATCATAAATAAGTTATTTCATTGTGGGCACCAGGCAATCCTTCATAGTGTTAATTACACTAAATCTGTTTTTATATTCTACACCTGTTTTTCTCAATTACTCTTATGGGAAACTTTCACTTGGGGAGTTGCAAATGTTCTTTTTTAAGACTGAGCAAAAACATTCATCCTTTTTGTTTTTCATGAGGAAAAGTAAAAATGGTTTCCAGTTGGACAGCACTGCATATAACATTTCCAAATTGAGTGAGATAGGCAGTTTGAGTTTTCTGAAATAAAGCTGATTTCTCCAAATGGCTCTCATAAAATTGCATTAGAAACAAACAAGCACTTCAGCACATTGCAGCTGGATCTGAGAGAATGGATCTCGCAAACGAACACACAGACAGGCAGAACTTCCCCTGATACTGAGCCCAGAAAGGGCTGCCAGGTTAAAAATATTTATGCTGAAATAGAGGAAGTGTTCTGTGGGTCATCCCACAGAGAAGTCCCAGTTCTGAAGAGCATGCAATATAGAAGCCAAAGCATAAGAAGTGGAAAGTGGAAAATGAGAAGAACGGATGTTCAAAGTAGGCAGAGTCCTGGATACATCCTTTTCTGAAAGTTAGCTTTCTGTCTGCCCACAGAAGCCTTTATCACAATCTACCATGGCTTAAGAAAAAACAGATACACATATATAATAAGGATGTATATTTGTGAGTATGCATCTACAACACAGACACTTTAATTTGTATAAGTGAAGAGGAATTTACACACAGGCTTGCTTTCTATTCATTCACTTGCAAATTAACTGCAAGCATTAGGCATGTTTTCTCTACTGATTAAGTGCTAGTGAAAAACAGAAACATGGTAACGTGCTTAACAGCACTTAAACATCAAATATTTTTGACTGACTTTTCCATTAGCTGGAATGTTCGTGTTAGAAGAAACAGAAGAGGAAAAACTGCTTTTATCATAGAAATAGACTTTGTTTGACCAAGACTGCAGCAGCACACGAGATCTGTTTGAAATATCCTGTCAGATGATCAGTTTTACAGAAAATGAGGTTGTCAGAGGCAACAATTAGATGAAGACAAAAAACTACAAAATGGAGAAAATGAGTTTGAAAGCCTGCCATATTCATCTTCATAGACCTGTGCTTCTAAAGCTACCTGATACACAGCTTTTTGATCTTTTTCAGCAAACAGGATATTGGTGGTGTCATAAAAATAATGCTCATCTATTGAAAAATGCTTTATAATTTGAAGATAAAATATTTAGGTAAACTTTTCCAAATAAAAACTCTTGTTTGATTATTATTAGGTTAATTCTACTCTACAATGTAATATCACTTATATCTGTAAATGACAGCATTTCTGTAAATGATTACTTTTCTTTCTCACTCAGGCAATGATATAACATGTTATTTGCAAGGACTGTCAATATTTATTATATTGTCATTCATTCACTGCTGTCTTCATCCAGTAGGGAACCATAATTTACCAAGAGAAAGATTTTCTTTTCAATGCACATTTACAGTAAAGTCATACGCCTTAATATCCATGGGTAGTAAGAAACTATGACTTCTGACAAGATTTTTGAAAAGGGTCTGTCACTTTGTGGCTGCAGAACATCTCTTTGATTCTCAAGGTTCATTTAGAAAATAAAACTTTTTTTTTTTAGACTCAAAGGCTTCAGAAACAGTGTTTTTTCCACTGTCCTTTTCAGAGGTATTTGCTGAAGAAGAACATATCTTGAACCATTTTTCTGCATACTTGGCGGAGATGTCCTAGAGTTTAGCCACCAAAACCACATGAAAAATTCTCAGCAACCAAGTCTAATTCTGGGATTCATCAATTACTAAAGCATAGCTTTCAGTCTGTGATAGATAGCAGCATCCATCTGCATGTTACAGTGTTCTGTCTGAGATCACTCAAACAAGCACTTACTGAGCTAACACTCTATATTGGAGTCTTCTTGAAAAAAAAAAAAAAGTATCAAGAACTCATTCTGGTTCTGCTTATAAAAGTATTTTAAGAGTTGTGTTGTTATTTTCAATGACTCATGCATAATAAAAGGTTTTATGAAGTACAGCAACTTCATAGGTCTTTATAACTAATATTTGATTATAAGACTTAAATGATCTTGTTATCATCCAGAGTTCACTGAAGGTCCATTCATGAAAAATTTTAAATGAGAACATAATTGAGTCTAGATTATGTTTCCTCCACACATAGCACTTGATATTGTTAATCTTGCATCGGCAATTACCATCGTCTCCACGATGGTTCCTCGTTACGGCATTTTGCCATTTGCTATTTTCAGTTCTTGAAAGTGAATAGCTGTTCTTTCATCTTAATTCAACAGCATCCTGTGAATTTTAATTAAATAATTCTTTGAGATTATATGACATTGGTCTGGTTACCCATCATGAGGTTTTCGTACCTGTGAGGTTTCATAAGGAAACTATAGCTCCCTTAGTAAGTCTAATCTATTGGCCAGCCACGTCGCTTGTTTCTCATTAGTAATAATAAATAGCTAATTCTAGTACAAAAATATGTGTGAAACATGGTGCAAATCTGGCTTTCCTTCCATTCCCTCTCTCTAATTTGCATAAGGGAAACTCGAGCAATTTTTACTTGACTAATTTCTACCGGATTTTACTAATTAACAAAAATCCAGATTAATTTCCCTATGTCCCCATTTTCATGCTTTCATTTATTCAGGTAGAGCTCTTTAAAATGGCCCCAGGAAATGGGTGTAAAATAGCATTTGAGGAATATTAAAAAAAAAAAAAAATCTTTTCTCCATGCAACAGGAAGCAAATGCAAGAAGAAATGGCACTGGCTTTGTAGACTTGGACACACAAGCATTGCTGCTAAACATACATGTTTTCTTCATGAAGAGTTTTCAGGAGCTGGTATTCATTAGTAGCAGAATGATAAGGGACAAATCAGAATGTCTAAATTTCTAGTTACAAATGCTGTCCAATGGCTCCAGTATTTTTGCAGAAGTTTAATTTTTATGAGTATATGTAAATGATAATACTGACATCTGGCTACATCCCACAAAATCCTGGAGAAATGAGGGAAGCTACAAACTGAAAAGTAAGGAGATGTTCAGCACATTAAGAGAGAACTGATACAGGTATGCCATATAACAGCTGTAAAAAGGCAATATTTTTTCCAAAAAATTATTTTTCCACATACTGTTTGACAATCCTCCGCATTCTGCAATTGTGATTCTCCCCACACCTTTCTACATCTTTAGGCCTCAATAGGGTAAATGCACATAATTGTGTGTAGTCTCTTTACTATGATTTGTTAATCTGTTGCCTGAGAGTGCTGTCAGATGAGATTTTGGATCTAATTTTACATTCAGATTTTATACAACAAAGGCAGAGGTGACCACCTGAACACCTTCAGTGTTGCCTTTTCAAAGTTGATAAATACTGGTTTCTTTGTGTCACGCTTTTTAAAAAGTTGCCATTTAAAAGTGAAAATACCCGTATTGCTTAACTACCAAACTCCTTTAATGTGCTCCTCAATTTCCATGATACAAAAGTAGTATTTTTCACGAGTGAAGGAGTGTGGAGAAAGAGAGTGACTCAAAGAAGTATTGTCTGTACTCTAAATATAAAATTCCCTGATTTTGAAGTGCTCATACTGGTGACATTTCTCTATTCTTTTCCCCTGCAATCCTTCTTTCCATCTGTGATCTTTTTTATCTCACACTTCAGTGTTTTATCTTCAGGATTTTAGCATTCTGTATGGTAGTCTTCACATTTATAATAAAGGCTCACATTGCAAACTTCCCACTGTGAGGAATTACTTGTAGGATGCTCCTTTCATACAATGGAAATTTTTATTGAAATAACTGCTTATCTGTAAGAGCATACAGTTTATAAACTGGCCCCAAATATTTTCTAAAATCTCCTCCATTTCAAAGATGAATAGCAACCCAAAAAAGATTTACATCTTGAGGAATTAGTGGGTAGTTGACATAATAACTCTCCATCTGTTGAGGTTTAAACATGATGCACTTGACAGGTGCAACTGATAAATACAGAAATCGCCAATGATCGTTCCAAAAAAAGCGACTTCTTCAAAAAAACTATCTATAAATTTACTTCCTATTTTTTCATAAGTAATCTGTAATACAAAAATAAATAAAAAATCATATTTGCGCAGGATGGAAACTATTACTATTTGCCCAAAACATACGTATATGTGAACTGCCACCCCCCCAATTCAGATGAAATGAAAAGGGCAGTTTTTCTTCCCTCTAAAATATCACCCTGAGGCTTCGTGCTTTTCAACTTCTCCCCACAAACGCGGCCTGAGTTTGTGTGTGTCTCCTGCTAACGCGACACCAAGTCACGGGACGGTAGGAAGCACATCTGGCAGTGCCGGACACGCGTTCAAACCATGAAACTCCTGGCGAGCCAGCGAGTTATGCCCATGGCCTCAGGCTGACCAGGCAAAGCACAGGGTTACTCACATTTGCTGGCACACGACTTCGAGACTAAAAATCTTTTCCCAACGTTTATTAAAACACCGTTAGGCCAACGGGCGCGGGCCAGCTGCTGGCCCGGGGCTGTCAGGCCCCAGAGGGCAGCGAGCGGCCGGGCCCGTGGCCGCCATTTGCCTCCCCGTCCCCTTCCCTGAGGCAGGAAGCCCCCGAACCTGGGTCCGTGCCCCCAAGTCTCGCCCCCATTTCCCCGAATTGAGCCGGGGCTGCGGCGGGGAGGGCTGTGGAGGGAGCGCCGCGGCCTGGCAGTGCCGGGACCCCGGCCTCCCAAACCCTCCCCGGCAAGGGCAAGGGGCTCCGCCGCCCCCCGGGGTCCCTGCCCGGCCCTCCTGCCCCGGCGGAGCGGGCAGCTGCCCGGCCGACCCCGCGGGCGGGGTGCAGGGCACG